>PNEQ01057348.1:0-36270 GCA_003012365.1 Medauroidea extradentata
ATTATTTTTTGATTTTTTAAATTTTTTTTTAATTTTTGGGAAATTTTGGAAAATTTTGAAAGTGACGTAATCCAAGATGGCGACCGGAAACAAGATGGCGGCGGGAAACAAGATGGCCGCCGGAAACAAGATGGCGGCCGCGGCTCCACAGCTCCACAGCCCCCAGCCCCTGTCCCAGAAGCCCCATAATATAACTACTAATATACAAAATTTTCCACACACATTGCGGCGTAATTATTTGTTTACAGCTGAGTCGCAAGGTCTGTACTGTAGCGAAATGTAAGTATAATTTGAGATATAATCGCATATTTATCATTTTTCTTCTAAGAAATCCAAAAAAGCGAAAAAAAATAAAAAAAAATAAAATTAAATTTGGCGACTGAAACTGAGCCTTAAATAAACTGCATGTTATAATCCACTGTTCTATACCTACTCAAACCCCGTCTATTCCTGTAATCTGCTCTTACACTGAGAAGCTGCTAGTGGACAAGTAGTTAGGGGTTTGAACATGTACAGGACAGTGCGTTCTAACATGCAAGTCATTGAATTCGCGAAATATTCCTGTCCTTCCAATATCATAGATACTGAGCTAGTAGAAAAAAAAATACAATGATGATAGTAGACCGTATCCTTGTTTGGAAATTACAATGCTAGTTACACGTATTTAAATAAAGTGCATTACAAAACGAAGTGCAGAATGTGTCAAATTTTTATTCAGCATCAGAATCTTCATAAAATCTGATTCATTATCAGTTCCACACAAAGTTGTGACTGTTGCTATGGCAAATAAGTGTTTCTGTGTTACCCATGCAACATTTTGCCTTTGAGTATCTTTCTTCCACGAATGTTCCTGTGAATAACGTTCATGTTGATAAAACACTTGTTGAGAGTTATCTTATGCACACTGCTTATGCTTGTAATACATCCTTGGATAATGTTTCAGTAAATAATGTTCCCTTTAATAATGTACTATTTCACAATGTTTATGTGCATCGTATAGACGTAAATAATATTTATATTAAGAGAGAAACAAAGCGTGTTTGCAGTCCATCATTTAAACAAGAACTTACACGTGTAAACCTACGAATTTCTTTTGAATCCTTGGAATTCTAAGTTATTTTTTAACTTTATTTTATTATAGTTTTAAATTAATTGTTTATGTAAATTCTTTGAACGATTTTGCTATGTTTCGTTACGCTTTATATTTTGGAACCGTCGATGTACTACATCGTAATAATATTTGCATTAAAATATTTTATTAAAATTGAATACCAAGTTGGGCCAAAGTATGCACAGTATGCGGCACATGACTGATTTTACTGAAAGCAATTATAAAACGAAAAATTGAGGCACGACTAATGTCATTGAATTGTAGAAATAATTCCAGTGACAATCATAAACAAATTAATAAAAACAGAAAACTCATAGTCAACAATTTAGGCAAATATAAAAACACACGAAATACTTTATTTGAACGTGAAATAGTTTTTATTATCTAAAACATTTTTAGTTCCTTTATTTACTATTGAGTATGTCTTAATTTATATTATTTAATATTGAGGCAAGAATATAGGAAATAGTCTAAAACCGCTAAATTTAATACTTCACTCCGTAAAACTTACCGTGATATTTAATTTAACCGGAAAACAGTAAAGGAATTTGGTATAGAGTACAACCAATTTCAAAATTTCATATGGGTTTATTATGGTCACCAATTTTTCACAGGGGAAATAAAATATATTTTTCTTTAAACCTTTCTGTTGGGAAAATAGTGTTTCTAGCTGTAACAGCATTCCAGAAAAAGGCGAGATGTCCTACAGGCTGATAATTTTCCATTAATTCCTAGCACCAGACTAGACTCGAAGTAATTGTGAGTGCATCTGACCTCTTCTGTTGGTCGGCAGCCATGTGTAGCAAGCCTTAGGACTTTTTCACCCAATAATATAAGTCAAGCTATATAACGCCCGCTATCCTGTAATGCGGGTGCACTAAAGTACGAAGGCCACGAGCATAATATCGTCTCTGAGTGTGTTCTGGTGAGTACAGTTAAGTGGATTATAACCTTTCACGATATTTACATGTTTCTACAAACAGGTGCATAGAATACAAAGAATCGTGACTAGAGGTGACGGTTAGAGATGGTGGAAAATCGCGAGAATGTTTTCTGCCAGCGTATTCTGCAAATCAGTGTAGCCTCCTGCGTCATGTGTTATTGGCCGGTGGTTATGTAGCACAGTTTAGTTGTTTACAGACGAATCACAGACGTTCAGTAGCAGCGCACAAGAATTACCATTGGCCCAGTCAAATATGGGACTCGCCAGTAACGAAATAAAAGCCTCAGAACTGAATACGTTACATTGAAGCCCAGCAAACAGTCAACTTTTCCCGCGATAAATCACCTTCTCTATTGATTGTATATCACAATAATTTTTGTGCCATCATACCCTTGAAAATACTGTAGTTTCTTTTGTCATACAGACCAATAACAGGCATAAAATATTACAGTATCGAGGTTCTTATCGGCTCAGTCGAATAGGGCAACAACTCCACGTACAATCGAAGGCCAGGAATATTTTCATAAGCTGAACGTGCGTTAAAACTCGGCAAAACAGTCAAGTTTTCCTGCGATAAACTATCACCTCTAATCGTGACATATATATATTTTTTTCGTGTCTATTGAATTTTTAAAAGTTTAATAAAACAAGTAATCTAATATGGTAGACGTTGCCTAGGCTAAAACATCACACAGAGTATATTTTAATTGAAATGAACTGACAAGGAGAGTGAGGAGAGAGAGTTCTAGGAGTATCGCAACAGGAACGCGTAATTTCCCGGCCGAAGCAGCGGTGCCACGTGGCCTGAGAAGGTACAGTGACGTCAATGCCACGCCGAGGGAGGACGGTTATTCAAATGAGGATCCCAGGGAGGAGAAGGGATAGGTACATTCGTGAGGGACGGCATCTAACAGGTGTGATGGTTCCTTGCAGCTGCTCTCGTTACCTCCCCCACCTCCTCACCCCTTACCACGGTCCGTACCTCCTTCCCCTCATAGTTTGGTCAGCACGACCTCCTCCCACGCCATGCACTGGTACAGCACCTACCAGAGTTCCTGCAACCTCCACTCGCCTCACAGAGTCAGAACTTTTGAAGCCCACCCCAGACGTTCATATTTGAGTACGTTGATATGCATGCTTGCACAGGATGTTAATCATGGCATGTTATAAGTGATTCGTAATAAAGTGAGCACTTTCTGACAACCATCTTGTCTACAATAATGTTTGTAAATTGCAGTGTTTGTGATATGAGATGTTAACTTTTGAATACACAATTATACATTTGGATTATTTCTTAGGTGGATTTGTTTACGTTAAAAAGCGACTGGAAACTGTAAAGTAACTGAAAGTAAGTACATATATAAAGCACGCTACACAATATCCATAATTCAGTATGGAATTCCGTACCAAATTCAGTACAAGTAGCACTGCGACAGTTTGTACCGCAACTGCGCTGGTTCGAGATAAAATTCCATACCAAATTTCAAAGATAGATCCCGTCCTGTATTTCAACGTAACCACGGCGCATGCGAAGTATGCTAGGGTTGCCAATGTAATTTGAATATAATAAAATTATTGTTTCCTACTTAACACACGACTGCCGGAATAATTAAAACATAAATAATACAAGATAATATAACTTATTTGGGAGTCACGTGTGTCTTGCTTGTAAAATAGTTATTGGGAATTCTATAGTTATACTTCATGAATTATAGCAACCAACGCCACAAATAAATTTTTCTTCTTTATGTACAGAAAGTTGTAAGTAAACAGTGATAGAGTGTACGCAACAATAGAAGTTATGCTACATAATTCTGGTATAAAATCGCTTCCGATAATTATGAACAGAAATAAGTAAGGAATTGAGTAGAGAATTAAGGATAGAGTGTACCAGGCTTAAGTAGGGCTTCATAACATCTTATTTTAGCGCGAACAAACTTGGCGAGATGATTAGTGTAAAAATGAGGTAAAGTTAAAGAATGTAACTTTCGACTGGCGCAAATCAGAGAATTTCGTGATTGGAAATTGAGATTCAAAACGAAAATTTGTTAAAACAATCAGAAGTAAGGAAGAATAAATAACGAATTCCCGGGTGTGGTTTTATAACAATATTTGCAGTCTGTGAAATAAAATTCTTTCGAATACGTTTCATCTACAGTAGATGATGGGATTGGTCAAGACTTTATTGACATACAATTTTTGCGATGGTTTTTTTTACCATTATATAAATGACACAGTTTGTAGCAGAAAGCTCCAATGAACAAAAAAGGTCGCCTTGTAGCAACATCCTCAAGTGAGAAAATGGACATAGAAAATGTGGAACCTCACGGGTAGGCAACACGTGATACACAGGAGGTTTTAGCAACATTTTTATCTAATGAAGGTGAAATACATTAGAAACTATTTTTTTATATATTGTAGGTCTTATTATTACTAAACCGCATTCAGAAATTAGTTATTTCCTCTTACTTTAGTTTGTATTAACAAATCTTTGTTATCAATGAAAATTTTCAATTGCGAATTTCTTCATTAAAAAATTGCACATGTAACTTAACCTAATTTTTACAGGGAATTATCTTGTAAAGCTTGTAACTTACGTTTATTAACATCCTGTATAGTTTTTATTATTTTACTGGTTCATACTGCTATGATTGTATTAACAAGTGACAGAAATATATAAATTATGGTATTTACTTTACGGAATAGTCCGTCTCACATGAGAATTCCATTTTTTTTAGAGTTGTGCTCGCAATTATTTTGCATTGTTTCCATGAAAAAGCAGGGTTTTCATATGCCAGAAGAACTTTTTACACAAACACATCAGTTGTCTTTAAAACTGTACAGTCTACACAAATTAAAATTTTTTTCCACATGATAGTCTTCAGAATTGTAAAAAAATTGAATTCTTACGCGAGACAGACATAAGTAGGCTATTTTCACCACCAATTCTTCAGAAACCAATTGGTATGATATCAGTACCCGTTCTAAATCAAATATGGTTTCACTAATACCAAAGAATAGTAAATATTCAAAATAATTTTCGGTGGCCACTGCGCGTGCTTGGAATGCACTCGATGAGGAAACAAGACAGCATGAGTCTGTTTCTTAAGGCTTTCGGGTAAGGTAAGGACAATCCAGCAAACTAGGTTAACATTTGTATATTTTCTTGGATGGTCGTTAGACACTTCTTCCTCTGGAGTCCAAGAGCAAGCAAGGTGTGACATATGATACGCGCGAAGATTGTTGTGCGTGCCGATAACCGGGCGATTCCTCTCTCAAACTGCTGCTACATGGAGGTGTAGTGAAAATATTCTGGCCAACAAACGAAGAATTCCATTACGTGTCTAGCCGTGCCTCCGAAGTGAAACTTTTACATATCTAGGGTTTGGGAATTTGGAGTGGATAGATTCGAACGTAATGAAACAGTGCTGCGTGCGGCAAAGTTGGAAGCTATAGACTTGCTGGTATTTCGGTGTCGTTTTTTTTTTTTTTTTTTTCACTATTGAATATATTGTCTATTCGTTATTACTGTATATATAAACTAATTAGCTGTTTCTTTCACATCCTAAATTACGAATTCTGCTATAATATTTATTTTGTTTTAGGGTTGATTTATTTAGGAAATACAAAATTTATTACTAAATTAAAAAATATATATTTTTTGCTACATACAAAATAACACTCCAGGCTTTTAATTTACGTTATTACTGTTTTAATGGATATGTATATGTTTTTCAGTCTAAAAGCGGAGTATAAAACGTAAGTAAACAGCAGCCGACGAATTTACGGGGGTATTTGGAAATTTTGCATGCTACTTCACCTCAGTAAATTTAATACCCTAAATCCTCAAATATTTACTGCACTAACCTGGTTACGTGGTTGATTTAGTAACCGAAATAGTCGTTTCGGACACGGTCTCTGAGTTGAACTAAGGTTAATCCTACTACAGGTTAGAAAGATCAATGTTATAAGTTTGCCTCAGGAAAAATTTCTGCCGCTTGAGCGCTGGCATCGGTAGTGCAACAAACTGACCAATCACAGAGCATTCCTGAATTTTAAGTTGCATTAAGTTGAAAAATTAAATGTGAAATCGGTTTCTTTTCATTTTAAATTTAAGTTAAAATAGTTTTATCATTTCCAAGTTTATTTTAATTTCATTTTACTACGGTTTCGTATTTATCTGGTACATAACGATTGAAGCGAAACTGGTAGCCGAAATTTTCCTTGTGCCAAGTTCTCCCATAAGAAAACGTATTTTCTCTCTATCCTGTAGTAGAATTAACCTTACTTGAACTGAACACTTCGTTTTCATGTACAATGTCGCAGAAAAAGTTGGCGATATTCAAAAGAAAATACAAGTCTACGTGTATTTTTATGCTCTAGGGCTAATTCCATAAATTATTATTCTTAAATGATTTTGTTAGTGAAATGGTAGTAGTTACGTTATACCTTTAATGAAAGATAAGTCAGACTATTCTTGAAATAAATCAGGTAAAGAGTAAGTACATGAAGATAGATTTAACATTTGTAGACAGTTAGCAAGTTCGATGAATTCTTTCGCGTTAGAAATGAACAAAATTAGAAAAGAAAGCTATACACGTACATTAATAGTATTTTTTGTGATTATATTTACAATTTCAAAAAAGCGCCAGTTTTTTTATTTTAATGAACCATTAGATTAGCTTAATTGTGTTTATTTCAATGTCTTTGTATATTTGTTTGGTAAAATCTCACGAATCGTAATTAGTATACAGATGTACCGTGAAAAATATATGCAAAATAATTCTAATGTAGTTTTTTTTACAATACTTTTTGTAGGAGTTGCTATGTTCAATATATAGGTACTATTTGAACTACGAACAACATTCTTTACACCTAAGGTGCTCTGATTTGTATAACTCCAAAACGTATTTTCACTGTCTAGTATATATACGTTTTATGATGCATATCATTCAACAATCTGCGAACGAATGATTTCAAGAATTGTCTGAATATGTAAGTGGTAAAAATGAGTTATACTTTGAATTAAAGTTCCCTCCCTCTATTGTACTCTAAACAGATCCGAATGCATATTGCTGCTGGTTTAGCACACACAGATATTTTTTTCATTTGCAATATGGTTAACGAATGTTGTACAAAGATATTTTCAGTGATTTCCTTTTCGGCCTTGAATGAAGATGTTCTATATCCTTTTATATGCTACCATAATGACGCACCTATATTAATCATTTCTACTAAAATGTAATGTGTTCAACTCATACAGCTCTTTATTACTTGACCTATATATTGTGTTACACTTACAGTAACATGTTAATAGTTTTTAGTACAGATATAATTACTTTAAAAAATTCGGTAATTGTGTATTGAAGTTGTCATTTGGAAATAATAACTTTAAAGACCTAGAATAGACAGGAAAAATAATCTCCATACCTTCCTTAGTAACACACTAAAGGCGCGATGTCATCACAAGACGGAAAAAAAGATTTTTTTTTGGTCCGAAGTTACTGTTTTTTTGCTAATTTGGCAAAGTGCGAAACGTCAACAAGCCAGAGTGTATAGTAGTGTAGAGGCCGTCGCTAGGTTTAGTTTGAATCAATTCAACAACAGTGCATGCATGTACATACAGCTGGACAAACCTGTGTCCGCGGAAAATATGTGAACTACAGTTGTCTCCCTCTGCGCCACACAAACTTGTCACTGGTACTTCGGAAACTGGTTACATTATGGGTCTTGTGTAATTATAAGTTCATATTAATGAAGGTAATTTCTATTGTTTCGTTTTGCTCAAAAGCTTTGTATTTGTGCTTTTATCACACAATTTATCTCGTAGTCAGTGACCTACACACTAGGCCGGAACTTGTGTATCCTATGTTAAAGATGTCATTTAATTTTAATCCCTGCATTGCAATATATTACAGTTACATGCATGCACAAAATATTAAAATAACACCGTACAAGAATCTCAAACGTGCCGAACACACGAGAAGCTCAAACACTCGTAACACAAATGGCCGCTCTTTGTTTTGGTTGCCGGACGTCATATCTAATTGGCGATCACAGGCTGGGTTTTTTAACCCCCACATTACAATATACGCACAGAATAATAAAGTACCACATTATTAGAATTTCAAACACACGCGAATGCGGTAACTTTTCACACTCGCAAATGGCCGTGCTTTGTTTTGGTTACAGGTCGACTGATAACGGTGCGGTTGTTAGTAAATTAGCTATAAACATTACACGATTTGAATAGAATAAAATAGTTAACTGACTAATGTTGGATACGAAACCGTGTTAATATATTACGTTTCCTCCAAAATGCTTACTTACTTTTCACATACAATACGCAATACTTTCAATGTCAGCGATGGAAGTTAACCGATTTGTTGATCAGGGCTGCCACTACTGCATCATCAGGTCATACGGTCACGTCCTGTTGTTTTAAATAGTTGCCACGTGTCTGGCACATGTTAAAAATGTTGGTAGCATCGGCTGTCAAAATACGGAATTTTTACATGGGATGGACAGTAAAGTTACTGGTGTATTGAAGAATAAATTGATCAACACTGAGCAGTTTTTATTATTTGTATTGTATTACTTGTACGCAATTTTCAATATAGCCTACGTATGCTCAAAACGTAGAACGTTCTAAACGTAATCTTGTAATGAATCAATCGAAACAAGGGAACAGGCTTGTTAGTCTATGAGTGACTAAATAGCTTCAATCATGCGGTAAAGACGAGTGAGGTAACATTTTATTCAGTATTTTGTGTAGAATACGAATATGCTAACCCAGGAATTGAAATAGGTGGCTTTCATATCGTATTAAAAAAAAAAGTAACAGAATTAAAATTTCGTTTTACGGGTAATAATACTCGTAACCTACACAAAAATAAAACTGAATGAAATAACTCATATGGCATTTTCGTGAGAATCGGGCTCTAGCTGATAGATCGGACGCTGCAGATAAGCCCTGTCAGTTTTGGTAACATGAGTTGCCACTTCTTGTCCTCTCATATAACTGCTCCGCGTTCACTCAAGATACTGGGGATAGAAACAACATATCTCCACAAGTAGAGATCCTGTTTTCGTCGGGTAAAAAATTGAAATTATTTAGTTTTATATACTGTTTTTACGGGATAATAATTATTCCAGAAATGTTCCGATTGCAACATAATATAGAGCATGGTAAGGTACAAGTCTAAGACATGGTTTTATGTGTTATTCGTGCTGCATTACTCCACTACAATTAACTAAATCATTTTTAAAAAGGCTTATTTTCCAGATTTTTTCCTTAAAAAAGTTAAAAGATTTTTATGTTCATTAAATGTCTTAGACAATTATACGACTTTACGACACCTACTTCCGAAAACGATATAATTTCAATACATTCGTTCTCTCAATAATGTTCGATAACAGTACACATGTTTCTCACTGTTTAGTATACCGTAACGAGCACCCTTAATTTAAAAAATTTGCTAAACTAACATTTTAAAAATTAGTTCAATGTGAACAGTGGATGATATTACACTTGTTGTCCCGTGTGTATGTGTGAGTGCCTTATGTGTGTGCGTGTATGCGTGTTAGCGTATGTGTGAGTATGTGCGTAGGTGCGTGTGTGAAAGTAAATGTAATATTGTATATTCTCAGTATTAGTTGATAGTGTAGCTTACTTTTTATGTTCTTGAAAATATACTATTTCTTTAGTATGTAGTAATGAAATAACTTAAGTTCCCAAAAGATTTACTCAGTATGCTACATATTTTAATATTTCCCAGATTCTCCCTGCGGGATTATTAGTTAAAAGTTCTTGTATTATTTTTGTCTAGTCTAATATATCCAGTTTATCCATTTTTCTTATTTATTTCATAATTGTTGATGTATTAAAAATCCGCACTTAAACCACAATTTTGTATTATTGTGTCTCAATTTAATATTAATCAGGAATAATTTATGTTCTAGATAGTAGGCTACTACTCATGCTTATTGTAATTTGATATCTTATTTACTTCTCTCGGCATTCTCTTCTCAGTGAGTTTTAATGTTCTGTTGTCTTTGATTATTTTTGTTTTCAGTGGTTAAGTGTAACACAAGGTGGTTACACCTTAACTTCGCCACTGTAAAAATAAGTCGCAAATAAATAAATAAGCACGTAATGTGAGGGGTATCATGAAATGAAGTACTGCACTGGAGAAGTGACAGAAACCAAAGGGCTGTGGTTGCAGGAGTCCCCCTGGATAACCGCCCTCAACGTCAACGTCTGCCACGTTTTCCACATGCGAAAGATCGGATTCGACCCCGCCTGGAATCGAGTCCGGGTAGCTGTGGTGGAAGGTGATTGGTCTGCTCACAACACCACCGCTGCACTTGGCAAAGTAGTTTTATCCTCCACGGTACTATACATTTAGGACGCATTTTATCTTCAAATATGCAAGATAAATGTGTGTCTAGGTACGTGTTATTAAAATAACTACTGGTTATACTGGAATTGTATGTTAAAATATGACAGTGCAATTCTACATTTCATGAAAAATGTTGAAACATTTTTCGTTGCCTAAATATACTCTATTAAAAAAAATATCCTTGCCAACAATGTAAAAGAATTACGTTTCCTTAATGTACGAAAATTAATTTACAGTGTACATACTCGGTAGGTGTAAACAAAAAAAAAAAAAAAAAAAAAAAAAAAAAAAAAAAAAAAAAAAAAAAAAAAAAAAAAAAAAAAAAAAAGGGAGAGTAACCAATTATTACAACCATTCGCAGAAATTTTTTTTATTGCAATAAGCTTTTCTTGAGATAACCATTGTCATTATTAAGCTAAATCTCAAGCATTTTCCGTAACCAATATGGAAACGCGTGTTAATGACCTAGCCTACAATTACAAAATGAACGAAGACGTTTAAGTTATTGTGACTCGGAGGACGACATTTTCTTAAATCACTAAATTAATATTAGGTTCATAATCTGCATTATCGTTGGTAAATAATTAAACTCTTGATGACTGTGGTGTAACAATGGAAACAAACATTTACGCGACACTTTATGAAACCAATCAGGTACGCAAATTGAGACAGTGAAATTACTGAGGATGGCGTGTTGAATCTACAGTTTTCTCCTACAATACACAATTATTTCTAAAACATTGAACTGCAGAAGATACATTGTGGTCTGCTGTGCATTTTCAGAAAGCGAGCGCTGTTATAATCTTAAAACGTGTCGCGGCATAATGTAACGTTTAATATATAAATTTTTTTTTTTGAAAAAAGGATGGAAGTGTGAGTTATGATAAGCCTATACTAATTTCAATATACTTCATTATTGTCGATCAAACAAAATAATATTCTAACAAACTATAAGCGTTTCGCTCCTCAACCAAGCTACGTAACTAATTTAAGGCAACGTTTGTATTTAAAAAAAAAGTACAGTGAATCTGTATGTTAGTTGGTCAAAAAAATATTAAAAAATGAGGTATTCAAAACGGTGTAAATTTGTTTATTGTTGAATTTATTCTACAAAGTAGTTTGTGAAATCTACTACTTATTTGTTTGTGGATACAAATATCTGTCTGATTAGCGCCACGAAATAATTTGGCCGCAAGTCTTCTCATGAAATGTTTTGTAAACACAACGGGTCACGTATGTGTGTATGAGTCCTGCAGGACCTCCGAGAACGCACCAGAAGCTGAGATAAGACCTCCAAGAATGAAAATATGGTCTGAATCATGAACATGCCAACGCTGTATTCGTAGGACTGCTGCATGTCACCCCTTGGCTGCCCTAGTCTCTGTAGCGAGTCTAGGTGCAGCTTATTTGAGTGTACACATCCACACAGCCCATGAGTAACCGGCATGCAACCCACGATGCAGCGTTGCCATATTCAAGCTTCTGCCCTTCTACTAAAGAAGACCATGGTTAGTTACATGCACCAGACAGCTGGATTCGCCTCACAACTGGGGTAGTGCAGTAGACGATATGGTTCAAAATTCTCTATCCGCAAGTAGAATTCGAACTAAAGGTTCTGCCTGCCTGCACGTGTTTTTGCGTGATCGGGGGGCCGCGATGGCCAAATGGTCAGATCATTCGCCTCCCACCAAGACGATCCGGATTCAATTCCCGGCGGGCTCGGTCCCAGGATTTTCGCATGTGGGAATCGAGCCGGACGATGCAGCTGGTCGGCGAGTTTTCCTCGGGTATCTCCGGTTTCCTCCGCCTTCTTGTTCCGGCACCACCCCACACTCATCCCATGTTACCCCTCATCAGCGCTCAAGACCAAACTCTCCCTCCTCTCTCTATTTTTCTCTCTCTTCTGCGCGATCGGTGCCTGAGAACGTGCGTGCAATAAGGACGAAACCTGCCCATTCACCAACAGCCTGATCACCTCTATGGAGAAGGCGCTCAACATTCGGCAAGTGGCCTCAATGTGGATTCAAGCAGTGACCCCGATGAGCTTATTATGATAAATGTATTACGTGTACCTAGACGTATGCGAAATTCGCGTAATTGTATGGTTGCAAGCTATATTTCAATGTTCTATACATACCCGAGTACGGTCTGTGAGTTCATTAGGAACGGTCTGTTATGTGATGACAGAAACGTGTTTAAACCCTTCACACAATATTGGTCACCTTCAGTTTAACTTTTAACTGCTGGATGGAAGTGATCTCTGCGAAGTCGGGCGAACATTATAATACCTTAGAGTCTAGTTTCTTGTCAGAAAATAACGTGAATTTCGCATATCCCTATGCATACCTACCTAACAATAATTCTGAAGTAGCTATGTAGAAAATGCAACAGCAAAAATTGACTTTGGAAAACTCTATGTTAGCTATTTTTCACTTTTCCAGAAGTTTATTAGAAAACTTAAACGGGAAGCGGAAAAATGTTGCCAGGAGTATAATAATTCTCATACGCGCTTTATTAACAGATGCCATGAAGGAACGTGTAGCAATTTTTTAATAAACTGATTTATTCCTACGTTAAGCATAGAACGATTAGTGCTATCCTGGCAACACCCTTAGTAACTGTACTTAACATTTCAAAGCAAAAGAATTTGCGAAACCTAGAGTAGGCCTACTATAAGGTCCTTACGGCGTACTTTCAACAAATTTATGTCACTGCATTAAAAGAACATTGCAGAGAGCGTTGCGGTAGAAGTCTCTTGAGATATTTGAATGTCACGCGGTTTTGCACTTAAAACTTATTTCATCGCGAGCATTGCAAAAAATATAACTGGAAAACTTACTTAGTTTCGGAAGTGAGGTGATCATTAAATTTATGTCTCACTTTCTTAGACCACGGATAAATGTGTTGCCTTTCTTTGTAAACCTCATCAACATTGTACTGGGGTGACGTGGAATTGGACCACACCCACTCACATTGAATTGATTTATTTTTCCAATAATTTACGAAATTCTGAAAACATGGAAATGGCGGAAAGTAGGTAATTTTATTTTGTGTAGGCCCTTCATCAACGAAAACCTTGCACACCAGTTTGACGCGCTTTGAATAGAGGCGATATGATTCTCGTCGAGCGTGGTACTCTGGGTCTTATCGCTCCACTGTTCCCACGCGTCAAATGCGAACATTTGGAACCGGCAAAGACTCGTCGAAAGTCACGCCAGTGTATCCGCTTATTTGTATATTACTGGGGTGTTTGAACTGTTGATGCCTCTGTATGTATATATATATATATATATATATATACACTAGCTACCTGGGTAGCACTAATTATCCATAACCAAGAATTGAAGTCTATACATTGACATGCCACTCACTTCTGAGTCTCGATACTACTTAATTAGTTTATTAACAATGCACTAGTTATTAATTAATCATTATTAATAATTAGTTTATTATTTAATTTATTCATTTATTAACAGTTAGTTAATTTTCCGGGGAAAATATAACAACACAAAACTGGCAAAAAGGAAACTAAAAATTCCCGTTGGTCTGATAGCTACCAAACTTCACAGGATCACCCGCTGAGCTAATCTGAAGAGTGCCTGAAAATTTCATCAAAATCGCTCCATCCGTTTTGGAGTCCATTGGAAACATACGTACACACATCAATTAGTAAATAAGTATAAATACAAATAGAAAATATCAATTCTTGGTTTCAAAAACACCTTACATTAAAAAAATACAATTCGCGGAGGACTTTAAGGACATGGTTCAATATTACGACCTACCAGTCTGGTTCGCTTTCACAGTAGCCTATGTCGTATTGTAGTGTTCCAACTGGGAAGAACTAGGTTACGAGAAATTCTGCCTTTAGCAATAACAACTATGATGGTAACATCTATGAATACTTCTGCTTATTACTCAAAGTTTCATTACGATCACTTTTATACAATACGACTGACAAAAGCATAGTGTCAGCTGCCTACAACATGTCCGTCTCCCATGCACTCTGTCTCCGCCTCCAGATCCCAAAAATGATTCTCGTGTCTTAATACTCACATAATCCTGGCCTCCTGCGTGGAGGAGGTATGGCTTCATGTGTTTCAAACTTCCTAATAAGGTTCCATCACGATGATTGTCGATCCGCTGACTTACGTAATTCTAGGAAATGGTCACGTGCTTGTCTTTACAGCATTCATTTATGTGATCCTTGGTCATATTTCCAATACTGATGTCGCAACTCTTACAGAAACAATAATTAAATAACAAGTCACTCTGATCAACCTTTATTCTATGTAAAACACTCGTTCAGTTTGATTACAGGCTTATATTATGTGACTTAAAATTTATATTTCACTGGTATGACACTCCTTTCTTTACACTAAACGTCTATAGAACCTTATTAATTCACAACGTATAGTATATGTCTAAATACATGCCTATTCACATTATTAGATTATATTTTACAGAGTTATATATTTTCATTAAAGAGCTCCCATAAAAATAATGATTCAACCTATGGTTCACTTTATGTACTATATCCATATAAACAAGTATCGAGGAGTTATTAAAATATGTACAATGAACTTTCTATATATTACTGAATATTAACCTAACAATTTCCTCTGATTCGCGTTGATATATAACGGTAGTCTACATTCTTAAAGGGCGCTGCCTACCTTGAAGCTCTGGCGGAGAAAGAATACGGTTTTACATGTTAAATTATTTTCATTGTCACTCGGTCACCTTTTGTGATATTGCTTCCGGACGAAAACAATTTTCTGTGTCGAGAAAAGGAGAATATTACTACGTAAATAAAATTGCTGACAAGAAGTTGTGAATAGCCACTTTCACGTGTTTTTGTGTGTAAAAATGCTTTTTTGGCCACAATTTTCAGGCTACTGAAAAAAAAAAAAAAAACTACCAACACGATCCATAGCAATGTACGCGGCACCGAGACGAACAAAAATGTCAGTGGTGGCGTAATTGTAATTTCAGCCGTTACTGAGCCAGGTGGAAAATCATTTAACCTGTAAAACCCTATAATTGCTCCCGCCGTGACTTCACAGTAGGCAGCGCCCTTAACTACAAATTTTAGAAAACCCAGAATATTATCTGTAATTGGCCACGTACTTCGTAACTAGATAGACCGTTTAGTTAGTGACTAAGCAACTTCCGTCGCAAGACGTAACTATGTTGTACATATCTACTTTGTCACGCTGAATGGCAACAACAAAGCACAGGTCCAACCACGGTGCATCTCTGTTCCAGTGACAAGCAATGATCAGTTGATTTCAGCTTCAGTTCACAAATAGGTATGATACATAATCAAATTTTCCTGTTTGTATGTTCTATAATTCTGTACAGTTTAAAAAAAATAGTATGGTTGCAGGTACCATACTAGTGTTAAATTAGGGATAACAAAACAGTTTGGTTGTTAGTACTACTCTGGACAGTTCCTTCAACAATCTGCACTGTACAAGTTACCATCTGGTTTGTAACAGCAACAAAGCTCTTTGTTTCTTCTATAAAACATATTATTGAAGGAACTGTCCAGAGTAGTACCCACAACCAAACTGTTTTGTTGTCCCTATATTAACAAAAGTATGGTACTTGCAACTATACTCCTTTTTCAGTGTAGAAGTAAGATATTGTACACTAATTTTTTTTTATAATTGTTCCTTTCGTTTTCATACAGAGGCTGAATCGGTGATCAGTTACATTTTTATGCATTTCTGCTTCATTTGTACTGTCCTGTAATCGCTAACTATTTGTACCGGGGTCATTAACGAGATTGTGTGTTTTAACCTACAGTTCAGTGCATATATGTGGCAGGCAGTATTGGTCGTAGTTCTGCAGTTTCTTCAAGTTACTATTTTGTTTCTAAGTAAGTGCAGGATGAGTATCAAACAACTAAACTTCTTATCGCGTGTTTTGTTCCGATTTGTGTGTCTCACATTATTTAAACTGTATGTATGAAGAAAATATAAATTCTTCAACCTGTCAATAGGTAATGAATTACATACGAAATATGTTCCTGAATTTTTATTTAAAGCTTTAGTTAGCAAAATGCTTTTATGTGTAGCAGTTTCTTTGCTGAGAGAGAAATTCGTACGTACACATAATACACACACGCACATACGATAATACGTGTGCTCAAATATAATAAATGAGATATTGATGTCGATGATAGAAATAGTAAGAATTGAATTACTTCGCAAAGAAAACTGGTTGTAGCAGAATGGTGTAAAAAGCCCGCACTTAATGACGACATACGCGTGCAGTTAAATACTTATAAACGCTGTTAGTGTTATTTAACACTGCAGCAGCTCCAACCAATTCCTTATACGTATGACTGAGGCGGTACTGTGTAAAGAGTCTGATATGGTCCTAGAAATAGTAAACAAAGGCTTGACTGAAACTTATATTAAAAGGAAAGAACAAATACTGGAAGGACCGCTACGTGACGAGAGTCGCGGCTGATGGATGAAAGCTAGACTTACTCTCTCTTACTAAGAAATACGGAAAGGTTATTTGTGGAAGAAACAATTACTGAGTATTGGTTTGGTTATAATGGCATCCTTGGGTAAAGAGATTAAATAGTAATAATATTATGATAAGTAAAAACTATGATAACGCCTTTAAATTAAACATTTTTATGAAAACATAATAAACAGTAAAACACTGTTGACAAATTTTTAAATTAATTTTACTTCTTTCGCTGTAACAATTTTTCCGAAATTACTTTACTGTTTGGAAATAGCAAGTTTTCTTGTACGAAGTCGGGAAATATAAGAAATTAAGGAACTTTATACATTCTATGATGTTTTTATGTTTGTGTCGAGATAAGCTAGTGTTTTTTTTTTAGTTTCATTGTTGTGTCTGTATATCCTTTTGCCAAAGCAGGGCTGAAGCATGTGTCGTCTGCCATGGTAGTGTCATTTTTTTGTATTTTCTTTCTTATTTTTTCTTATTTGGTTGTATTGTTTTCTTTAACCCGATTACACATATTGAATTTTATGTTGTGTATGTATTCTGTTGACTAAAGCATACCCTGCTTATTTCTGTTTTTCTATTCTCTTTAGTTTTCTTTTACAGACATCTGCGTTGCAACGGAGTTCGTCAAAAAATACATCCAGTCATTCTGTCATGCTATCTAAGAGATCGCAGATGGAAAAAGGTTCTTAATATGACAGCAGTTAACATTGAAATTGGCCCAGTGATTCCGGAAATCCGATTAGTCGCTAATTTTGCCGCGAATTTATTGTCGTAGCAAGGTAAGCACGTGGGTCTTCAGATGCGTTGAGCAACAAAAAGTAAGTTCATAACTATCATTTCAACAGAGAGGAAATTATCTGCTAACAATAAGTATGTACGACCTGTTTAGTATAACTGTGGAAAAATTTTACAGGTACTAATGTTCAATAACTTTAAATAATTTGTTATTTGTGGCAGAATTAAAGGCAAATTTAACAGTACAAATAGTGAAATGAACATTTTGGAAATGAAAATGTCTTGCATTTTGTCACAAATCACAAAATAAATAAATACAAATTATTTCTAAAATGTAGCTGCAAAATTTTATCAAAGCTATATATATATATATATATATATATATATATATATATATATATATATATACCTAGTATATAAGATTTCCACTCGCAGGACAATTTAAAATCAGCCCAATAACACATTCCAAGTGTCACAGATTTATCTTGTGAATGGTGAAAATGAATAATTTTTACTGTGTTACTTTATAATACTACAGTAGAAAGAAGACTTATCTGAAAAATATCCTTCGAAGTTACCTCTACTTTCCTATGCTGGCTCTGCAAGAAGTTTCCTTCTGTTTCAGACTTGGCTAAGTACGTTGCTTACACATTCAAACAAAAGTAATGTTCACGACATGCCTGAGAATACATATGCCGGCGTTTTCAGATAGTTTTTCAGACACGGAGCAAAATTTTACTACAGACATATCAAGGATTAACATTAGAATGACGTTGCTTTGTTTCAGCAAGCCTCACATTAATCGCGCCGTCCTGGCAACTGGTAGAGCGACGCCATTAATAAATCTGGGAGAGAAAGCATCGCAAACGACTCTACACTCTTCAACAACGTTTTAATTGTATGAACCCAGTTAAAGTTTTTGTTCCCAATCAAGAACGACTAACAGCCGCCTCTGCAGTGGCGTCTTGCACAAATGGAAGAACTTTATCCAAGATGTGATGGCTGTGCGCGAGTTGCCTCAACGCATTATACTAATAGCATATCACTCACACAGTGATAACATAACTTCTTGTAATTTGGGTCATTTCAAGGTGGGAGATTTGTTTGGATTCACAGTGACGATATAAATTATGGAACCAATATACAGATAACTTAAAATGAGTCCCAGCTCGACTGCTGGAGTTCATCATTCTGTACATGTTCCTGAAAATGGAAACAGATACAAGTTCCCGAAACCTTGCATTTGTTGACATGGAAAGCCTACTATTTTCCGTCTGTTTTTGGTCTGAGTTGTGTCTTGCCTGTGTTCACATCCATTCGTGTCTCTTGTTGTCTGTGTTGTCGTTGTCGTTCATTCATTTTGTGCCTTTTTCGCACACCCCTTTTTTGTTCGTTTTTATTACTTTTCCGTCTGTCTTGTGTTGTATTTATGTGTCGTCCTTCTCCAGTCGGCTATATTCTACTTAGGAATTAATTTTGTGTTGTTTATATTTGTTCTTGTCCCTGTGTCGTCTTCTGGGATGTTACTAAATAGCTTTCAGGAATTATCTGTATGTCCTATGTCTGTTGACTACAGCTTACTGGCTTATCTTCCTTTTTTTTTGTTTTATTGTATGTGTTCCTGCAATACGGCAACATTCGCCCGCAATGGCATATATACAAAATACTTTTATGTTTATAAATTATTATGGAGATCAAGTGATCAGTGTTTTGTTTCCTGGTCGTACTTAACTTTAAAATTTTCGCGTAACTACTGTTCGGACACAGTAATATTTCAACTTTATCTGTCAGCTCTGAGATTAAAAAAAAGGGGGTGGGGGGGTTGTTTCTCAGCAGAAGAAAAATGTCCAGATATTGGTTAAACATCATGGCGATAAGGCGAATCACGGCGTACCGCTGTCACAATGGACCTTTTCTCGCGACATAACCGTTTTTTCCACAGTGTACTTTCGTGTGGATTATTTTTGTGGTTTACGTACCAACACTGATCGATCAAGTAGTAAAATCTTTTACTGTGATAGATATGTAAAAAATTTTACTCAAAGCGGAAAACTGAGAAACTTAACTTCTCTGTGAGTTACACAAAAATCATATTTTTGCCAGGCTATTTCGACAGTTTTTGAGAAAATGCAATAACTTATTTTGTAATCCTGTAGCAGCTCAGTGTTTACAGTTCCACTGTACATTGTTTCAATTTTTACTGTGTGTACGAGTTGAAAAGAGCAGTATAATTGAGAATTTGAAATTTCTTTTCACGTATAATGTGAAACAAAATTAATTATATGAAGCATATTACATTGATACAGTGCCTACAAGTGTGGCAGTGCTTAGTTGTATTATAAGGTTAGAAATATGTTACTATCGAGAAAGCTGAGGAACAGTTTTGAAAAGCGGACAGTTGACGGCGGACACAGCATAGCGAGTAGTTGTTTACGAACGTGGTGGCACTATCCTTGTGTGAGGCACTACAGCCATGGCCAGGGAGGTGAGAACACTGGCAATGAGTGATGGAGAGAGGTGGGTGATGGAACTGCGGCGAGTGGTACAGGAGAGTTCCCAGCAGTCCGCCTGGGCTAGCAAACACTCCCACTGCGACCCTAATTACTTAACTGTCGCTCGTCCAGTAGAGAGTGAGGGTGTAGGAAGCTTCCCTCTCCCTACTGCTTCAACAGGCACAGGGGTGTATCTACGTCAACCTGCGCTGCTAACGCCTAGATAACAGCCCGTGTCCCTAAGTATGCTGGATTCTTATTAATTTCATCCTGATACCAAATTTAACAACATTTATTTGAAAAGATTTCAACAGGGACCTAGTTTCTTCGTTACATTTCTTCACACACATTATATTGGAAATAGTAAAGCGAGATTATAAAATTATTAAAGTTAATTAAAAATTAACATAACAATTTTCTCTCACCATGTAATAAATAACGCCTGGTATCAATTAAGTCAAAGAAACGATCCTAATAACAAAAGGTAATAGGGTAAACCGACCATATGCTACGCTATAACTTAATATTGTGATATACCACGTTCTGGGGGCTCTGTATACCGATTTCACTAGATTACCAACAGAGAGCAGGCATATGTAGTTTCGGCAATAAGCGACCAGTCTTTCAAATATAAATCACAAAATGTTTAACATATTTCTGTTACTGAAGTCGAAGCCTTATTATCACAGTCTAGAAACATTATTAATAATTCGACACATTCTTAATTTATGAAACAAAAAATTATAACTTTAACAAAATAGTTGAAACAGCAAACTTAATACGTAATATAAAACATTTTATTTGAGACAAGTACGATTAATTCCACTTATTATTTTTCGCGGAAGGAACATTCCCTTGTGTCATATTTTATACGATACAAGTTAAAATTTTATCATATCCTGTCTAAACTCGTGACTTTTCGTAATAGTCTAGAATAGTAGGAGATAAATAAAATAGGCGAATTTTATAACTTCTTCAAAGGACAGAAACATAGTTTCAAACTGTTTTCAATATACACAGAAATGACGGCAGTCTAGTTTGACAAATTGTTGGCAATGATGTCGTCTTATTAAATACGTTCTACGTTGGAACTTTACACTTTAAAGAGTCCTCCACTGTAAGTTGCCTCTTCGCAGCTTTCAGATGCTTTTTTTTAACGCGAGTATTGGTTCTGCTTGCAGCGCTTCTTAACAACGTGTTTGTTTCTTAATTAAAATACTTTTACTAGCTAAGTATCGTCTTCAGTAAGTTACATTATTTTATCGTCGTCGTCCTGAACAGCAATTTATTAATTTTTTCCACATCCTAACTGATATCTGTGTATATTAGAAAATCAACGTTTTCTTCCAAAATTAAAATGATCAGAACATTTTTACGGGTTCAGTGATGTCCTTACTAGATTTCAAAGTCCTATGTATGCTCCAGATGTCGCGATTATGTTGTTGGCTGCTGACACACTTTCTCACTTACTAATGGACGATGAGGAAATACATTGATTGGATAGTTGTTTTGTTGAGGTTCTGTTTTTGGTTCAGATTTGTAAATGGGAAGACTATTAAAATGTGGAGCAATTGATACAAATGTACATGTTAATTCCATGTACCCCGTGTTAGAATGTCGGTAAACCTCAATTGATTACGGCGAATACTTGTGATCCTTAATGATAAGTTCACATATAAAAACGACGTGAATATCACAGTTTATGTAGTCTTAAAATATTATTGCCAAACTTGAAACCATTCATATTCGCAAATACTATACTATTTTTTTTTCAAAAGATAACAAACTTTTAAATTTGAACAATAAAGCTTGCTGTTATTAATTTATATGCGGATATTAATAATAATTCAATTTCTTGAAATTTTCCAAGTCAGTGTTCTATCTCGTCTGCCCCTTTTGACAGGAAATAAGTTGCTTGTCCCATCGTCCCATCTGGGAAACACTTCAAGCATATAGGCCTATATGCAAAAAAATCCGGTTATTATTATTTTTTGATGTCGTAACAGTCAGTGAGATGACATAGGCCAGTGAACGCTCTATCGATACTGGAAATCTATTCCCCTTCAGTATAAAAGGTAATATAAATATAGAGCTTAAAATATGTTTGCACACATGATTACTACTCGTACAAAAATGGTTGAAAATTGTAAAAGAGGCCGAGACTCACAAGGAACTGTAGAACCACAAAAGAAGAAGTCATATTCTTAGATGACCTCGCTGGCAAACTGGTATTAAGTACATATATCCTCTCAGCCACTTGATGTTATGAACACGTGCTGGTAGACTGTGAAGTAAGTAAAAGCTAACTTTATCCAACATGATTTATACTTTCAAACAACGGATCGACTTCGAAGTAAGTTTATTGCCTTCCTCCCTCAATAGCCAACTTCTTTCTTGTTCGAATCAGTGAAGGCCATTTATGTCCACTATGATATACTTCTAAAGTACTGTACGTCACTTAGATCAACGTTTGTATGCTTCAAATATCTCTCCAGTGTCCGTCCATTTGCCAAGGCCTATTTCATTTAACATGCATTTGCCCTTTTCAATAAAATATCATATGAATTTTTCTAATTTGAAAATGGGCCTCGATATTTTTTTCTGTGTTATTTGGCCAATTTTTCATATCTACCTTGAACGCATGATTTTCTTAAGACCGTAGGTTTAATTTAAAGTCTAAAATCATATCACGTTTAGAGCAATCCAGATTCACTTTCACTTATTTCAGTTAATTTTTCTTACACTGATCCACGGTTTTTCGCTTCTTTTCTGGATACTCTTTTCCCACATAACTTCACAATCGTTGTGGCCAGGCGTGCTAAGGCATGATTTTTGTACCATATCTATACACAGGATGTTTAAGAACAAGTGATAAAGAGATATGATAATACAGTAGATAAGCACAAATTGAGTATATTAAAGTTATCAACGAATAGTCTAACGCCCTGGCAGTGGTAATGTGCAAGGCTGCGATTAGACAGTTACAATTAATTATTCTTGGGGACCTGTAAAATTCGCTGTATCATTTGGTGACAGACTATAATTCACTGCACTTTACATATCGGAGTGCGATATGCGATTTCACTGTTCACGAGCTTCTACGGGATGTTAGTTATGTGTGTAACCGCTTTACAGGGGTTGGTCACACTGAAGTCCAACTTTCAGTTACTAGGGACAGGGCTTGAGTATACAAAGTACAATGGATTCTAGCCTACAGGTCACTGAATTCGCGTTATTTTCAAGTCTCTTTCAATTACTGAACATACTCATTCTTCGTGAAAGGCCACGCCGTTGCTGACAAACAGAGAACGTTGAACGAGCCTACAGTGATTTAGAGTCCAGTACGCTTGCAGAAAAAAAACAAGAATTTCGAGTGTCTCTAATGATTCTCCATGATGTGCGTGAATTTGTCGACTGTTGTCTGATGTGATACGTAGAGACGATGATATGTCGCGAAAATATTTTATGCCAATATATCCTTCAAAACGCTGTAGTTTCTTGCAACATATGTGATTCGGTGATAAACTTCTGCAGACCAACAGCAAATATTACAATAGCGGGATTCTTATTGGCTCAGTCAAATAGGGCAGAAGCTCTAAGTACAAGCTAAAGCCAGTAATCTTCTGGAAAGCTGAACGTGTGTGGAAACCCAGCAAACAGTCAAGTTTTGCCGTGATAAACAATCGTTAGAGATTATGGTTTACTGTGGGAAAACTTGACAGTTTGCTGGGTTTCAACGTACGTTCAGCTTACCAGAAGATTACTGGCTTTAGCTTGTACTTAGAGCATTTGCCCTATTTGACTGAGCTAATAAGTATCCCGATATTGTAATATTTGATGTCTGCAGACAGCTACGTTGTGTCAGCGTTTTCAAGGCTATGTTGCCATAAAGAATTTTCGTGATATACCATCATCTCTAACCATCACCTTTAGTGATAGGCTTATTGTGTCATGTACAACCTCAGTGCTGCAGTGATATCGTCGCGTTCTACCGCAACCAACCAGAACAATAACTAGAGCCAGTGATATTTGGTGAAAAGAATTCAACAATTTGTTTCAATGCCTTATGTGAACACGTGTTCCTCTGCTTCATGGTCGGTGATTGGAAGTTTTCAACTTTCGGCGTCTCGGGGTCCTACCCGTAAGTCACAAACATGTGGTGTCGCGGTAACATTGTTCTAGTTGGTACAGTCAAATTAACCACGCCTCTGCCTTATTATATTCTGCCAATAACCACGAAGCAGTGTTGCAGGTGTGCTCGTAATGCATTGAAACAAGTTGTTGCAGAATTCTTTTCACCAAAAATCACTGGCTCTAACAATAACTACCCACCACTAGCTCATTGCCATTACCAAACGCGTTATGGGTGTGATATTTGAATAGTCGTCTCCTGCAGTTCCTCAGATAGTTCGTGTGCCTGAAGACGGGACCATATGCCAGTTCCCGAAACTTCTCTCTGTTGTTGAAGCGAGCCTTCTTTTATCTTCTGGGTTATATTTGTTACATTTTTTTCTTGTGTACGACCATTTCTGTCGCAGTGTTTATTTGTATTGGCTTCGTCATCTTTCGTCCATCATTTTCACCATTGCCATTCACCTTGTTTGATCCTTGTATGTTTTTCTCCCTTTTTCGTTTTTATGTTGTTTATTTATTTTTATTTGTTTAGTTTTTTTTTTTTTTGTTTTTACTATGTACCGACTACACTACTATTTAGGAATAATTTGTACTATTGCTGACCACGGCCACTCCTAGCTTTCTTGGTTTGTTCTGTCGTATTTTTGTCTCTTATTTTCTTGTGTTAGTTCTTACATGTAACTGTGTGTTATCTGTGTTTCAGCAACAGTCGCTGGCAATGACGTGTGATTACAACAAAACACTTTAGTTTACATAAGAGTGTTAAACTGCTTGTTGGTTGACGTATTGTGTTCCATTTGTACTTATCTAATCCACTATGGACTTTGATATAATTTCTTCCTTAACACTCAGTATTTTACTCTACTTCTGTTGAAATTCCCGCCTTATGTTGTAAGTCAAATGTACCTATTTATTTGCTTACCGCTTATTGTTAGCGCAGCGCAATCAATTTAAGAATCTAAATCACAAGTACGTTAATGTAATACACCTTTTTTTATTTTAAACAGCTGGTGAGTTATTAAAGACTGCATTTTTTAGTCTTGCGACAGTAAAATAAAACCTGACAAAAATAAACACCAAGATATCAGGAGGAACATGAAAAAAAAGTTTGGTATAATTTCTTATAGATGACACCTTTTCATATGCCACTGTGGTTTAGATGTCAAGTTTTAAAGAATGTGTTTTCAGACTTTTCAATAAAAAATGTAAACTGAAAAAAGGCTTTAATTTATTCATGTGCTATTTTCGTTTCTCTATCCCAGGTTAATATTCATGTTCTAAATTTAATGAGAAGCAAAAACTACAGCGAGAACTTTTTTCTTTTAATAAGAGGAGTTACTTGAGTGCGGGCGCGTTTTACTCTATTTTTTGCGGCTAAAAACACAGGAAGCGCGATTGCAGCGCGGCTCGGAGAACGCCGACGCTAACACCCCTGTCTCTGGCAAGAGCTTGCTCACCACCCCTTCACCACCCAGCCACTTCTCCACCCTCATGTTGGTTTACTTTCGCCAGGCCGTAATCCGCGGTAACCTGCTGGCACGAGGACCCTCGAGGACGTAGGCTTTTGTTGGGCCAGCACTTGCTTCCTCGCCCTCTCTGCCCTTTACAAGACCAGCAGAGAGACACAGAGATAGAGAGGTACAGAGCGAGAGAGTGGCAGAGAAATGAAAGGCAGGGCACTTGCTCGCCTCTAGCTAACACGCTACGTTCTGTCAAATATCACACTTTATATCTCGCCTATATCCTATCTTATCCATTATGTTTTTTTTTTGCAAGAACGAATGAATGATTTTGTGGGGCACTTGGCATCATGGTCATCAGCACCCACACGTCAGTTGTGATAAACTGAATGTTAAAACTTCCATAGAAAGTAAAAACAACACAGCAACATAATCAAAGGTTACTCCACAGGGTTCACGCAATAATTGTAGAGTGGAAATGCTAAAGGAGCTAAGTGAATAACAGTAGACTCCCGATTATCCGTGTGCGTATTATCCGCGCAAAATATGTCACTTTAAATAGTTGAAACAAAGTTGAAAATAAAAAAAAAATTGGTTATTTGCAAATGCATACTGTGTTTACTCGCGTAAAGTTCACCAACGTGTTACGTCGGCAACAGTATTTTTACCGGCTTGAAGTTTATTTAAGTCTTTTTCCAGCAGCCGAAACAAATAAATACGCCCATGAATGGATTAACGAGATTTTCCTATAGGATAACTAAGATATCCGTTATTTTTTTATTTGTGTTTTAGACTGTCAGTGCAAACTCCCTTATCATTAATGATAATAATCTATAGTCTACTGTAATAAATTACTGCCTTTTATTTAAGGACTTAATTTGACCTTTTTTTCTTTCTACTGAGATCTAAGAAATGGTAAAAGTGGATAACTCGCGATTTTAGATTATCCGAGGCATCGGCCCCCTCCATTATAGCGTATAATTTGGAGTTGATTGTTTATGATTTTGTGTAAAAGGCAAAAAATAACTCTGCAAGAGACTGCGAACGTAAGAAGGCGACGATCTCCAAATATCCAAAAAAAATCGACTCCACAAAAGTTGCCTTACACAATGTAGCTCCTTGACACACCACACCCCCATATTACCACACCATACCACAACCTCCCCGTACCCTCGTACCCTAACCACTACCATCACCACCATTCACTTCACGACCGTCATCTCCCCCTCCTATGATAGATTATTTTAGAAAATGCAGTCCACAGGGTGAAGTGTTCAGACATTTAGACTTGCGTATTTAGATGTACCAGTGTTCTTCTGCTGCTGTCCACCTTCCAGCCTTCTTTCAGGACATCCTCGCGACGAGACAGTGCGGACTATGGCGTTATTTGAGGTACAATGTTGAGTTCGAGGCAATGGTCAACTAACGGAGACCTATTTGTCACCCTTATATCAGACTGACTTACTGTGTTGAATAATAGTTATGTAGATTACAAACTCCGTGCAGGCACTGAACAAAGGCTTCAATAACTTAGGCGACGAATAAAAGCATAAATACATTTTGTGTAGTATACAGATAATAGGTTCTGAAAAAAACTACTTTGTAAATGTTTGCCATTTTGCTATACGCGACATCGTGTGAGTTTAGTCTTTGCTCGACAGAGTGTACACTGTGGTGTACATAGCGTCACGGCGCTGTCGAAGGTGAAAAACATAATATATGTTAGGGACCTTGGCCGAGTCGCACACCCCTACAAGGAATTTGATTTCGAGCGAGGAAGAGAGGGACTACCTGGTCCATGCACAGGTACAACTGTGGTCGTGACGACACTGACATGTCGCTGCTACAACCAATTGCTGGTTGGACTCAATATGCTTTGTCCTCATTGTCTCAGTTGATTGCTGTTCCAGTGAATATCCAGTTCTGACATGGAGTGCATTAGTCCGTTAGTGTAACAATGCAGGCTTGCTATTGGTTCAGAGGCCTTTGTGATAGATGAATAATCGCTGAAAACATCATCTTGAACACACACGTTTCTGGAAGCACGGAAAAATAATTTCTAAACAACAACCCTATATAACTACGTAAGCCAAATATATGATCAAATTGTTTCCCCAAAGTGACGCATTTGTCAAGAGTAATCTGTTGCACCGCATTCAAATGTGAGAGATTCCTGCATCAGCGATTGATCTTCAGAAATACATAACTCGAAAAAATTTTGCTCAGAAAGTTGGAAAAATCCTATTGTTGAAGTGTTTTATTTATTTATTTATTTTTGAAAATTGACTTCCAGAAACCTTTAATTTTAATCTGATGCTATTAGGGCTGAAATATATACAATGTCCCCTTTAGACTTGGTGCTAGTTCCTGGATGTTCTAGGTTCGCGTTGGGAAACATACTTCCAGAAATATAGGTTCTTTCTTTATGTCTCGGGAACGCCCACGCCACTTGTGTCTCGCTCGAGGGCCAGCAAATCTCTCCTACAAGCGAGAAGTTGTAAGGCAGTGTGAAGACGAAGGCGGGGAAGTACTGTGAGTGACGGTCGCCACAGGCAAGTTGGACGTAACGGCTTGTTTGTGCCGCTGTGTACCGAGTGTAGCACTGGCTGGATGCGTATTGGAATTCCTCTGGCGCCTGGCCCTCCCCCTCGCACCCCCCACAAACCCTAGGTGTGGCTGGTACGTGCGTCGCAACCCGATATGCACTTTCCAACCCCCGCGCTGCTCACTTTCCCCTTCACACCCCACCTAACTGACTTGCTACCGTCACAAGCGAAATATTCCGTCGTTTATATTATCCAGATACTTTATATAGAGCTACTAATAAATAACATCTTTATGATATCGTGACAATTAATTATGGTTAAATTTAAATCACAAGTTAAATGAAGTATCTACCTTGCCTTGGTAGTTGAAACGAAATGTAGTACCGTATAAGAAAGATTATATAAACTTGGTTATAATTTAAGAATTATTTGAAAATATGTAGAACATGGACGCTAAGTTTGGACTAAAATGAACAACAACCAAGACAGAGAGAGAGAGAGAGAGAGAGAGAGAGAGAGAGAGAGAGAGAGAGAGAGAGTGAGAAAGTAAAAATTCCGTCAGTTGTGCCACAAAAAAAAAGAATAAATGTAAAAAATGGTTTGGAAAAGGAGGGGAGGAGAAACTCACGAACTGAATATAATGCAACTATCGTGTAGATAAGAGTACCCATACCTAAGAAAAATTTAAAAAAAAAAAAAAAAAAAAAAAAAAAAAAAAAAAAAAAAAAAAAAAAAAAAAAAAAAAAAAAAAAAAAAAAAAAAAAAAAAAAAAAAAAAAAAAAAAAAAAAAAAAAAAAAAAAAAAAAAAAAAACAATAAACATCTGAAACCGTCACATGGATGTAAAACCAAGACTAAATAATAGAATTACATTACAAAACAACCAGTGCTATAGGGGGAAAAAAGATATAACTGGAAACTGACGAGATTCAGACGAGAAAATAGTGCAGAATAATTAACATGAAACTTGAAAAGACGAAACGACACACCGAATAAATGTAACGTTAAACGATAAAAGCATGACGCCACGGGAGTTGACATTTGCTGCCTTTTCCACGAGCAGCAAGAGTATGCGCTGGGTAACAGGTAAGTTCTCAAATGCTGTCTGAGGATGTGCTGTCGCGAGACAGGGAGCAGAAGTTCCCAGAACTCATTGAGTGTATCGTAAAACAAGTACGCTCCGACATACTAGTCGAAAATCACTTAACCGGCGACGGGCGCGTGTAATTGCTGTAGCCGTGATCGGCAAAGTTAGAAGGATGTGGTCATAATAAATAAATAACGAGTTGGTGTATCGGCGAGAAGTGAAGTTTGTACCAAGCCACAGGTACTGGCTTCATGTAGTTTGGTTTTGTCTTTTTAATGAGGTACACTATAAATAGAGGCGATGGTTTATTGCGGGAAAACGTGACTGTTTAGAGGGTTTCAATGCACGTTCAGCTTACCAGAAGATTACTGGCTTTCGCTTGTACATAGAGCTGCTGCTATTCCGCAATTGTAGTATTTGAAGCCTGTTATTGATCTACAGACAGCTGTGTTGTGTCAGAAGTATATCACCCAATCAAACATGCTGTAATAAACTACAGTATTTTCAAGGGTATGTTTGCACAAAATATTTTCGCGATATACCATCGTCTTTAACTATAAATTTGAATCAGTGACATTTTCACAGTTTTAATAAGTTTAAAAGTTTTTCACTGGCGGACCTTTTGTTTTGTCAATGCCGACTGTGAAATAAGTGAAGAAACAAAAGACTGAATAAGTAAATATACTTCACATTTAATCAGTTCGAACTGTACAATTTTATATGTAATTAAAAAATTGCACTTCAAATCAGTAACCGAAAATCACTTCAACTATTTTACTTGATCTTAGTCTAAATTTAACAAACAGCATACCACAGTTTCCGAAGCAAGCTTGCTATTAATTTTTTGCTTGGTTGTTATTTAAAGCGAATTACCATACGTGTTTCTATCGGTTACATTAAAATGTATAATAATATTTACAGTAGGCTTACATCGTAATATGTACTGTTGATATTCGGTTGTAGATAGGATAGATTAGTTTTGGAATGTTCAATTTAACTCGGTTGAGCTCTATGAAGTTACGTGGTTTTAAAATTTCGCTGTATACTATAAAGAATAAGATGATAACTAAGAAAGAACTATGCGAAATTAACACACATCACTGATGTAAAAAAAAACGAATAGTTGCTTTTATAGCAATTTCAGTATTGAAATGTTTACACTAGGTGATAATTGGTTGTTAGCGTGAAGTGCTGAGGGTCTTGTGTTCGATGGTACACTTTATATTGAGTGTACGAAATAATTTAGATAAAACAGAATTACATTTAATGTAAAATTACGCTTTTTTTTTAAGTTTTGGCTAAAAATTCTGTGGGATTACTTCGCTAATGCAATCTGTAGCTATCCAATAATTCCTGATGAGCAGCTTTAACAGTTTGAATCTGTGAAATATCACTGGGACAATACAGTTTCCAGTTTAGTGTGTATGTGTGTATGTGTGTTTGGCAAGATGGTAGGGCCTAAGGATAAATTTAGAGTCGTAATACTGTTTAATTATTTGGACGTTTGTGGAGAAGGAAGTTGCAAATTCGTTACACTTTTCTGCGCCGTATGTAGCCTACCAAGAGTTCAAGTCTTGATCAAAGCTACGACTAACCAGCGTGCTTAAGTGTTTTCTTTTCGGAGGTGCCGTTTGCTACCAAGTAGCCGACATAAACTAACTTTCAGGGCAAGCTACTCATAGATCAATACTTCACAGTATTATTTTGTTGGTATTCACCCTACAAAGAAAATTTGTGCTCGCCACAAATATATGTTGATGTCACAACTAAAATACTGTGGTTACCAAAATAATATTTTGTGTTTACTACAATATAGCTTGGCAAGGAACACTTCCCACACAATGTTTCTTTTGTTGTAACATTAGTCTGGTTGTACAGTCAAGTGAGCGACGCCTCTATACGACGAAACTTTGCCAATAACCAAAACTGGAAACTGCAGATGCGCATGCAAGGCAATGAAACGAGTTCGTTCAAAAATAGTTTCCCCAATACCTTGCGTCCCTATTCGTAATGTTAAAGTTTAGAATTTTTGTTATAGTTTTAAACTATTTAAAACTTTTTTTGTCTGTATTCGCATTTTTTAATGTTGTTAACCCCCCCCCCCCTTCTTTCTCTCCAACATCCACGCCTTGACGTACAGTACGTCGTCAAAATTAGATGTGTAGTGTACTTTCCTAAAGTTACTTTATTTTTCGATGGCTCAAGTACATATTTAATTCATCCTAATAATACAATTAATTTACTATAATATGCCTGTTACGTGTTTTAAAAGAGAACTATAGCTCATATTGTCACCGATGACGGCTCGTGGGTTGTATTCAGGGTCACTGACAGGATATCCGGGCCCCTGTGCAAGTAAGTCCTACCTTTTTTCTTTATTTTTTTCCCCAATGAAACCTGAATGTATCATTTGCTCTGCTGCTTAATAATATAGGAAGCAACAACATGTGACATGGGACAAATCATTCGTGATGAAAAACAATTTTTTAAAAGTTTTATTTCATTATTTTCCAGTTCACTGTCCTGGGCCCCTCATGAGCTCGGGTCCCTGAGAATTTGCCCTTTTTGCCCCTCCCCACTCGTGTGTCCTGTAGTTGTTGCGATGAAGGGCTGCAGATAGTCCTAATAAACTCCCTCATTCCAATGACCATGAAAGATTTACTGGCTACTTATTGTGGTGTGAGCAGTCAGTAACAAGTGGAACCTGCTGGCCATTGTGTCAGTGGCTGTAATGTCAACTAGCATACAACTCTGAACAGTTCATGGCAACTGTAGCCCTCACTGTAAGATAATGTCTAAATTCACACGTACTAATGTTGTACAATGTTACGTTTTTGTACGTGTAGCTGCGGAAAACAATGACAATAAGTGCTATTTTACTTAAATGTTGCTACGAATCTGAAAATGCGTGCAAGTCGTTTATTAAAAAAATACAAATTTAAATATATAAATACTAAAAAGCAGTAAACTCACACTTTTCAAAGTACGTGTAGAAATACGCTGGCATATTGTAATACTTGACATATATTTTTGGTTTTAATGACGCATCGTTTTATATTTTTTCACTGACATCATTGTTTGAACGCATTTTCACAGTGATGTTTTCAAATTGCAATGTTACTTCTGAATTTACACTTGAAGTTTTCATAATAGTAATATCACTACGTAAAAATAAATTTGAAACGTCTATTAGAGATAAACATAGGATTCTATACGCCATAGGTAGCTACTTCGAATATATTAGTAGTAATTTCACTGTCACCGTCAACAAAATAAGCCATTGAACAGTGCATACTATTTCAATTTATTTTAAATGGTAAATGATCCGAAGACCACAGTTTTCGCCAGTATTGTGAGAGCCAGCAGTCTAGTGCATGAGGGAGTATAGAGGCAGTAGTATGAGGAGAAAGTGCATTGCAGTGGAGGGCGGCGTTCTCCCTTCTTGCACTTCCAAACCGTTCAAATATTTAGATCGGTTGTGTGTGACGAGCAGTGGAGCCGAACGGAAAGAGTAAGAAGAGTGAAGTACTGACTCTAAGGAATACACACACACACATGCATGTATGTTCGTAACGTTTGTGCATCTGTACCATTCATCCAAGTGCGGCGAAACGTTGGTGAGCTGTGCGTGCGACAGCAATTTTTTTGATAAGTTATTAATTATATTAATATATAAATTGTACCATAAAGAATTTTCAATTTTTTTAATTTCAGAATTTTTTTATATGAAAAAAGCCCGTCATTTTTAACTTTTGATGTTACTATAAGAATTCTCACTTACATAACATTTGAATTTTTAATTTTCTTGAATCATAATTCCTGAAAATATATTGAACATAGAAATACATGTATTTACGAATTACTTAAGATAATTTGGCTTACATAGACCGAACATTTGCAGGAGTCAGATAAACATTAAACTGAAAACCCAGTGAAACGAAGTCGCTGGCAATATCTAGTGTGAAATAAGTAAGGTAAAATTATGTTTTGACGTTTATACTTTCTTAACACACTGAATTATATGGTCGGGCATAGTTCGGACTGTGTTTCGATTAAAATTTATTTGGCTCCACAAAGGGAAAAATAATGATATACATAGTGGTGTTTCAGGATGTTAAACATTACTCATATTTAACGAAATAGCCATTCTTAAATCACGGTATATCAAACTAGAGCCGTTATATTTATCGTTGTAATATGTAAGCACCAATGCAGTTTATAATAATAATAATAAAACGTCTTTATTTGGCGCAGTTAAGGCAATTTTGCCATCTCTTACACCACTGAACCTTATATATTTCACACACATTCTACAATTGACACTGTTAAAAAAAATAACACAGGCGAAAGAAGTGAGTTTGGCAAGTGCCTAGTTAAAACATGGTCAACAGAAAATAAATAAATCTTAAGAATTTCTATTACTTGTCTACAGGTAGAACACTATAACTAAAACACAGCATAGATTATTTATCAATGTACACATAAATGTTACAAGATTAACAGTATTTAACCTATTTAGTCGGTGTTTTTCAAATAGTGACAGTGTACAACCTTAATAGTCCGCCGTGGTGATGAATCGTCGTGTGCTGCGCAGCACCCTGAGTGCACCGCTGTCTTCACTCTTGAGGTCTTGTGTTCGACTCCCGTCGCGTACCTCCTTATTCGCCCGTCAGCCCGCCGCAGCAGTCATCTTGGTTCGTCCAACACTGCTCCGAAGGTAGCCGCCTGCCGCCTCACAGTAGACTCTGACGTCACCAAGATGTCTTCACCAGTCTACCTCCACAACCATAGCAACTTTCCCTAATACGACCAATAGCGAACTCTCTCTAAATGTGCCGATTCTACGGTTTTATACTACTCTAAACAGTCGGGGAATAACCGCATTACAGGGGTCTAAAAATAGACATTTCATCATGTTTCTGACATGATTTGAGTCACGTAGGCCGCCCTCGTAGGGTTAAGACGCAGTTCAACCAGGTCTCTGTGACGTAGTTCCAGCGGGATTCCCTATGAGACAGGACGGTTTGTGATTCATGGGCTGACCCACAAGGTGTTGCGACACAGGCCCCAGCCAGCCAGTCCTCAGAATTACAGCATGCAACAATGTCATATATTTTTTTTTACAGATTTACCTGATATAAGTATGTTACTATATTACGGACGAAATTGACACAAGCTAACTTTCTTCAAGCAGACAAATGAAATACTTCGCTATAATGGCGAATCTTTCCAGAACTGGTGAAATACCCCACCCAAATAGCAAACGTAAACTGGCCCACTTGTGCAAATCTGATTGTGATAAGCAGCTCACAGGCAGTAAACATTCGGAATGCACCCGCGGCCACATGTGGCATACGTGATGCATAATTAAATCACCCACACATTAACCACAAGTGTACAACAAGTATTCTTCTTGTACTCAGATGCTTGTGGGTTAGTTTGCTAATCTGCTTGTGGACCGTATAATGAAATATGTAATTCTTTTTAAACTAAGTTGCCCACATTAAAATTGTTTCATTATAACTACATACATATTTACTGACATGGCCTGATTAACAACCATTCCAGCAAAAGTAGACAGACCATCATACTAGCGAACGTTCGTCACTTCTGCCAACAGTTGGCCAACTGAAGAAATGATTGTATTTGCTACTAGGAACAGCTAGGATGAGGCAAAAAAAATGTCGTTTTATCTAAGGATTTAGTTCGCAAGAAGTAAGTGCACGCCAAGGAAATTAAGAGGTTGAATGGCCTTTGTTTTCACACTGACTGAGCTACGAAACAGCCACAGTGTCTGACAGATATCTGATACTAAGCTGTCCGCAAAAGTATCCATGAAATATCCTAAGATGACTGTTTCCTGTCAACAATTTATGCTCAGAGGCAAAGTTTTTAAATTAAAACACAAAGGTGGCAGTAAATAGTGTGGCATAATAAAACGAAGTGTTTGTATTTATCAGAAAATGGCCAATAAAATATGAGCATATACATTAAGTATAATTAATAGCATAGCTGTCTGTAGTACAAGGCCGAGGCCTTAGATATGGCAACCTTTCCAAGAAGGGTCATTGTAACACTTCTTGTAGCTCTCCGATGGCACTGACTAAATAGTAATACAGACGTGAAATGACGTGGCGGCTCGTTTGATAATTGCGAACTCCGCCGCTTATTGGCTGCCCGAATCTGTTGATACCTGCCCCGGGTATGTTTGGCTCCTGCATGTTACGGCAGGTTTCCTATTGGCCTGGCTGCCGGCTAGCAGGGCAGCCGCCTTACGCTCATTGGCGGTAGGTATTTCCGCCATGTTGCTGGCCAGGAACGCCATTTTGCTGGCGTGTGTGACAGAGTTCGCCGAACTACCAGCTATTTCACTTCTGTATTCCTAAATATTCTGTGCCGATGGCAACGGTTGTCTCTTATTCGTTATTCTGTCCTACATACTGGCGAATTAGGGAAAGCCACTGCAGTTGCCGAGACCAAAGAAGTGTTAAAATGTCCCTTCCTGCCAGGGTTGCCAGATCTAAGGCCGTGGCCTTGTACCAAAGATGGCTACGTTAGTAGGGACCTGAAATATTTGCGTTTTCATTTGGACGTAAGATAGTTTCCAAAATACTTTAAGATCATGCCATTGTTGTAATTGGCTGTTGACCTCCTGGAGGACGCTGAACCAGTAATAAATGAGTAACTGAACTTAGCAACAATCACGTGGTATCGCTGTGTCAGCGTGTAAACAAAGAACAATTCGTATCAGCTTGAGTACACACTCATTGTCGCAAGCTAGCCTACAGGTCAGTGAACTCGCCAATGTTTCCTGTCTCTAATAATTAGTCACTGAAGACACACTACATTAAGTCTTGTTTATGTTC
>PNEQ01057348.1:36370-61714 GCA_003012365.1 Medauroidea extradentata
CTACCGCCAATGAGCGTAAGGCGGCTGCCCTGCTAGCCGGCAGCCAGGCCAATAGGAAACCTGCCGTAACATGCAGGAGCCAAACATACACGGGGCAGGTATCAACAGATTCGGGCAGCCAATAAGCGGCGGAGTTCGCAATTATCAAACGAGCCGCCACGTCATTTCACGTCTGTATTACTATTTAGTCTGTGGTTCTGTTATGATTAGAGATGGGAAAAATTCGCTGGCTTACTCACCTGTAAGCTAACCTCCAAGATCATATGTGGACTGAAGCAGATAGCAGTTGCTCATTGGCTCCTTGCTGACACAGTGATACCCCATGATTGGGCTTGCATTTAGTTCCTTCGTTATTATTGGCTCGGTGACGTCCAGGAGGTGTCAAATAAGTAGGGACCCCTGATTTTCACGAAAAGAATTTTGCCCCAATTTGTTTCGGTGCCTCACGTGCACGTCTGCAGTTCTGCTTCGTGGTTAGTGATTGGATATTTTAACTCTCACGAGCCTTGGAATTCTGTCGGCAAACCACAGACATGTGGAGTTGCAGGAACGTTATCGTGATCGGCTAAGTCAAATGACAGCCATAGACACGCTGCCAATAACCATGAAACAGAACTTCCGATGTGAACGTAAGGCACCGAAACGAAGTATGGGGCAAAATTCTTTTCGCGAAAAACAGGGGTCCGTACAAATAAGTCGAGAGTCAATTGTTATAGCGACACGAGTTTAGAGTCATTTCAATTCTAGCTTGCACCCAAAACAAAACTCGAATTCTTCAGGCCTGTAGTTGTAATGTTGACATTTATACTTGCCGCCAATAAACATTTAAATTTGACAAATAAACCTCAGACATTGGACAGGCGGGCAAAAACAACGGCCACGTGCACCATTAGTGCAAAATATTCCTCTTACACGTCTGCGGTAACTGATGTTTAGGGACGCCTGTTTATTGGTGAAAATATACCCGCCACAGTTTGTTCAGTGCTAATGTTCACATTTGCAGTTCTATGCTTCATGGTCAGTGATGAATAGAGATGATGGTGGCATATCGCGAACATGTTTAGTGCCAACGTAACCTCGGAAAAGTTGTGGTTTCTTGCAACACGTATGATTTGGTGATATAATTCTGACACAACGTAGCTGTCTGCAGATCAACAGCAGTCATAAAAAATTACAATATCGGTAGAGGCACGATTATTTTGTGTGTTGATTATAGGTCAGGTTGAACGTTGATAACGTATACTTCGTTCCTCCTTCTGTGATTAGACGAGAGCGGTTTTAACACACATTTGACGACTGCAGGCCAGTTATAAATAAGGAAACAAGCCGTGGGGATATCACGTGCTACACGTCTGTACTGTTAGAAGCCAATGGATACTAGGCTTCAGCCGGTAAACGTATAGAACGGAGAAGTCTAGGCTGTTGCCAGATGAATACGCGAAATACTCGTGCCTCTAAATATCGGGGTTCTTTATTGCATCAGTCAAATAAGGCAACAACTCCAAACATAAGCTAAAGACAGAAATTATTTGGTAAGCTGAATGTGTGTTGAAACCCAGAAAACTGTCAAGTTTTCCCGCGATAAACAATTATCTCTAGCGATGGAATGTTTCTCCTTGTATGTTTTAAAGGTCTACTGCGAACCACAGACGTGTAGCATCGTAATAACCTTATTCTGATTGAAACATTTAAATGAGAAATGTCTTTCCACATCGTCACGCTGCCAATAACAACGTCGCAAAGCTGCACGCAAGGCATTCACACAAGTTGGAGCAGAAACACTTTCGCGAATATCAAGGGCATTTACTGCTATTGTAGCATGGCATATGGTGATTAACGATAAATTCCCGAAAACACGATTCTCGAACTAAAAATTGAAAAATAGCTAGACTGACTATCGCCACGATCTTTACTTTGGCAAAACCTAGATTTCTGACTTACGGTACTACAGCGGTAAGTAAAAGCCACATTGTAGTGATAAACAAATATTTTGACATCAGTACCAGCAAATACGCTTAGTTTCCAGTAAAATGAATCTAAATAATTCAGCCATTTTATTAAGATATTCACTGCTGTTAAGCAAATAATTATATATATATATATATATATATATATATATATATATATATATATATATATATATATATATGTAATGCAGTTTTAATACTTCGAGGTTGGGAATTAAAACGGAATTGATTCAGTGATCAAACTTGAAGTGCTTAAACTATAATTGCTAGTTTAACCTTGGTTTAGTGCTTACGCTTGCGCTGTTTCACTTGTCGCAGAAAACAGCGTAAACATTAAATATGCATAATGTGACGACCTGTAGACTAGCCTCCAAGAGAATCTGTGAACTCCAGCAGGCAACAGCTGCTCGCTGATACAGTGATATCACGCGTCTGGGTTTGTTGGCCGAGCAAAGTGGAGGATTTAAGGGGGGCGGAGGAGGTGACCGGCTTCCTTAAGAACCTGTTGTGTGTTCATTTAGTGCGGTAAATTTTTAAAATACATAGAGAAGAAGCATTACATTTTTACAAATAAATGTTTGTTAACAAGATTCAGCCACCCAAATGGACTCACAAATCCCTTAACACTCATATAAGATGTACAAAATTCAATATTGTTAAAAAACTTTTTTTCTTCTCTTAAGTTCCGTTTTATATAAGCGAGGTTCGTTCTTGCTCGAAAAGAGCTGTGTGCTGCGCTGGCGGGAGGATATAGTTCGTGTTCTTTCTCTTGTGTGAAGTACCTTTCGACCCTTTCTCAGAACGAGGGCGAGTGTGTCAGGTCGAAGAAAGTCTGGTCAGATCAAGGCCCTGTCATGGTTTCAACTATGTTATGAAATGTTTTACGTTATGCTTTAATGTTGAATACCAACTAGGAAGATAGAGAAAATAACCGGTTTACGTATTTTTAGTAAACTGCAGAAACGTGAAGCAACAGGAGACGGCTATGCTGATACTGCGACACAGGTTCGTTTTTATTAGGTTCTTTATACAATGAAAGCAGTTTAAGGTCGTTCTAGTGTGAAAAATTTCAAAATTTAATTTGTACGAAATAGCGTTAGTTTATTTGCTAGTATTATAGTATTACGTTACTAGTGAGTATAATTTCATCTGAAGAGCAATATTTTAGCGTGCATAGTTTTCCCATAACTGCATGTCGAAGTCAAAATGTCGACGTTACGGGAACATATCTCAGCGAAACCTTAATGAATAACGGCAGGTAAATAATTAACACTGAGCTTTAATTAATGTTGCGGGCTGTAGCTTACAGTTATAAAAACACAAATAAATCTAACACAGTAAAGGATTTCCATTAGACTTTCAGAAACATTTTAAAAATTCAACAAATTAATTTTATTCTTGTGTCTATAAATTTGAGCGAATAGCCATTGGCTCGTGACATCTAATTTCAGAGTAAATTTTTTAGTTCCAATAAAGCGGTTGGTTTTCGTTGGGTATATGTTCCCGTGACATGAGGCTTTTGAATAAGTGACGGAGATTTTGATTAACACTTAACAGCTAGGTATTGTGTGCTTGTGATGGGTGACATGATATGAGTATGCCGCAGCACCGGAATGAAGGGGCGAAGTAACCGGAAGATCCCCGAGAAAATCCGTCGACCAGCAGAACAAAATTTATTGCAAAATTTACCAGTTCGCACGTTTTTCAAGAGCTAACGAAAAAAGATTCGTCTACGAAGAATCTTAAAATTGTTCTCAATTTGCGGCGACCTAAAGTTTTGTGGTGTAAAGTGTGTGGAGTAATAGGAAGTCGGCAAATTCAGTTTAAACCAGGTAGCAAGACTCTCACTGTCCTCCCGTGGCATGATCGTTCTTATGTAAGATTTGTTGGTTTTGCGCTTATGATTATACGCCCGCTAGTCTGAGCAATACGTAGCTAAATTACGTCGAAGGTTACCATGGCGTCGTCAGCAATCTACCGCCCTAACTTGCAACGCTTTGCAATACTTCTAAATAACCGGACCGAATACCGCAACTCGCAGGCGTCCCGACGCATAAATTTAAACGCCCGCCGGTGTACCCCGGCCCGTCGATCTCTTGATTCAACACCGTTTCTGTAAAGTCCGGCGCCTGAACTGACTCCCTGGGGCACCCCGGCCCGTCGTTATCTGCGGCTCGAAAACAACTGTCCCAAAATCTGTCAACAACCTAGCCATGCTCTTGTTTGGTGTCAACTTCCCTGTTGCTTGCCCTGCAGGCGTTGGTTCGATTGAACTAATCAGGAGACAGCTTCCGAAAAATGGCTCCGCCCCTCGAGGACACTTAACTTCCTGCCACTACCGTATTTATCACATAATTGTTTAATTTAAGGCCTTGTTACGGAGTTTTGCGTGATTTCGAAAATATTTTTTTATTGCTACCTAATACTCATATCAAAATTTCGCTGCACAGTTTTCACACTTATATGTTAAAATTTGTAGCTGAATTTTTTTGTAGAATTATACTGAACGGTTTTTTAGATTTCATTACCCAAAGTACCACGTTTTTCGTCGTGAAAATAAGCAAAAATGAAGGAAATTATTATTATTTTTTTTTTGCTGGCGAATGGTACATTATTTTTAAAAACGTGTCCACAGTATTGTGCGTCGTGTGATTGCACATTGACTCAATTTTTTTCAAAACTTTTGGTTAAAAAACATTTGAGTTATTGGCACCAGTCTGAAAAAAACTCGGGAACAAGCCCTTAATTCAGCTGCACTTTAACAAATACCTTATATGTTTATTTAATTTTTAAAATTCCTCACATTCTAGTTATTGCAACTATTTAAGATTTGTATCTTAAACACAATAGGCTGGCTTTCTTCCCTTCTCGTCCGGTAGCTAGGGAGGAGTGGGGGAGAGAAGACCCAAACGCTTGCACCTGCTGTTTCCACAAAGACAAATTGTATACATTTCTGTTTTTCCCTTAAGGATGTTCCAGTGAGGAAATATCATAATTTTATGTTTGTATAATATAGGGTTACTTTTTTAGACATAACTTTCCTCTTTCGCTCTTGATATGTTGGCGGTTACTCAACTGCCATCTTGTCAGCAAGTGGCTAGAGAACCTAAAGGCGAAACTACTCTAGAAATATGCAAATGACTGCTTGAAACTTTCCACCAATGAAAAGATGGGGTCACCACTGAACGTGTTAGTCAGGCGAGTGTCCTACGATACCACTGCATGCCGTTATAGTGCAATGCGGTAGAGGCGATACTGCACCAGAAGAGCTGTTCAACATAGCCCTTGGCGCCGTGTCCCAGTCACACAGACACTCAGTCAGCCAGTTTCCCCTTAATGGCCTTTCAAAGTCAAAATTTGCATATTTTTCTTCATACAAAATTCGAGAACCAGTAAACATAATGAAATTAAAAAAAAATAATAATAACGCATCAAATCTAAATGCCACGGTCTACGGTCTGAAGCATACATAAACGTAGCTGGTTTTAAGTTTTGTAGGAAGTAAAAATACGCAAATTTTCACTTTGAAGTGCTGTTACGGAAAACTGACAACGCAAAAGTAACGTTTATTAAAACTATCACTATTTCATAAAAATATAAAATTGTAATTTTTCTTCACTATAACACTGCTTAGAATAGTGCTCAAGAGGAACACAGATGCCAGGTGAGCGGCATAGAGGCTAAGATGTGTATGGTAAGTGGACATGAGTCAGCCTTACAGCACACGCGGCTTCCTGGTTCCGATATCTCTCGTTGCAGTCAAATATTGATTACATTATTATATATCTGGACTGTAATTTTTTTTTGTATTTTTACAAAAAAAAAACATCTTTGGAATTACCAGCTATAACATTTTTCATGTACTTAATAATAAAAATAAATAAATAAATAAATACCCGTTTTACTTTAGTAATGCCACTAAACTTAATTATAAAATAACTCTTGAATAAATATATTTTTCATAAAATTATTTAACAAAAAATATTGTGGAAGCACGCAGACACGAACCGCATCCACACTCTTAGAATTTTACGCATAATACCCTTAGACCACCTTACCGTGCTGAAATGTCTTTTTATTTATAAATGTTCAATGTACATTTCAGTATGTATGGTTGTGTATATGTATGTAGCTATAAAATGTTCCAGTGAATGTGATTTTTGTATAATTATCCGGCGAACCTGTGATTTTGGTAGACAGCAAACCTTTTTACCAAGTTTTTTTTACAGAGAAAATCCTTGTAACATTGTGAAAAAATTACCTTTAAAAGAGACACTTTTGTACATTTACAACCGTTTGCATAACTACAAAAAATGCTTTGTCATTAAAAAAAAACTTTACTGCAGCGCAGGAACTTTTTACTATGTATAAGGAATTCCTATGTAGGTCATCTTTCGTGTAAAAACACCGTATTCCCAAATTACTTACGGATAAACAGGTATACTCGCAAAACATATATTATTCAGAAAGCATCTTGCTAGCTCCTTTTAACCATGGCTGCTCATTGGAGGTGCTGGAGCATCTGCTGCCAGGACAGCAAGGCTCTTTGTGCAGGTAGTGAATGGTCACCTTACAATGGATATTACATTTTCTACCACTGCCGAGGACAATGGTATGTTTACTTTCTTTATATTTAATATATGCCCTTTTATCTGCACCTGATCTGTGGAGGAACTTTCCAGAACTATCCTGCGGTAAATGTTGGAGATTATTCCTGACTCCTGGAGTCAAGAGAGTACATATAGTCCCGGGATTACGGAAGATGAGAGTACGTGAGATGAGCGTGTGACGAAGACAGCTGTGAACCACCAGAGATACCGGCTTATTGGGAAGAGCTAGATGCTACATTTTATTTATAGATTTTCAACAATAACTTCTGTTATGAAATATTTTTTGTTGAAGATAATTGTGATGAATTTGGGAGATCATAATAGTGTTATATGTCCATCTTATATTAGAATTGTAATCATTCTTGAAAGTTAACTTACTCTGCATGACAAATTAAGGAAAGAGTCCAACATCATTTATGACAAGTAGTTTATCAAGAATATATCCTATGTCCTGTCAAATAGACAATTCTGAGAACACAATTTAAATAAATGTTATGGCTCGAGAATTGGAAAAATAATTATCTAACTCTCCCCATTACAGGGGAGCGTTCAGCGAGAGTCCTGTGTATAGTTAACAGAGTCCTAGTTTACAGCGATGTGACTTTCTAATGGGGTAACGTTGAACTATGGCTGAAGACTTTTGTGAATAATAAAACTGTAGAAGGGCGGAAATTATTTCTGCTTGTGACATTTGGTTGTGTAAATATATGCACATGTATAGCTAGGAACAATTACATGCTGGTGTATAGTGAGTGGTTATTAAATATGAACATTTGTAATACTTATGTGGTTTATTTCGATTAAACTTTAGAAGTTTATTGTATCAATAACATAGATATATATTTCGAAAACTGGCACCTTGTACATTACACAAAAGTAACGAAAAGGAAAATATAGTAAGGAAGACTACCTGAAAGGTTATGAGAGATTGCATCATCCAGCATCCCATACTTTCACCGTCGAAATGGACGAACCTCTGAAACTGGACAGATTTAATGTTTGTTTGAAATACGATTACGTCCACTGCTCACTGCTCACTCAGCGCGATGGAATAAATAACAGGCACGTCAGTTCCCATACACACACTCCACACTTCGTCAGTTTCGCGAAATCGTTATTTGCAGCTAAGCGACCGGTGCAGGGAAAGTGGAATTGGGGTGAAATGGGTAAAATGGCGGAAGGTTAAGGGGGGAGGGGACGAGATTCGGCCAGATGCGAGACGTATCAGACCCCCGCCGATAAAATATCTAGACCGGTGTGGGTTGGGTCCGGGCCGAAGCGGAGGGGGGGGGGAGGGGGCAGAAGGATTTTAACAGAAGTGAAATTTATCGGCAATATCGAGCAACCGCGGGGTATCCCACCACTTCTTTCCTCCCCCTGGCCTAGCTGGCCACAGGAAATACGTTGGCCGCCAAGTTGGCAACAGCGCGGGACGTGAAATACGGCGTCCGGCCAGGACGAGGGTTGAGTTGCTGAGACTTGATGCGAGAATGCTGAATTGTGGTTCTCACTAGGTGTGCTTGATGTAGCACGTACACTGCAACAGTTGTGTTGCCATGTACTGAGGTAAGATAAGTGGGCTTTATTTACATCACTCTTTTTTCGCTGGTCGTACTTGCTTTTCAGATCGTCTGCCTTGAAAGTTTACGAAATAAGTTTTCTTGTTAATAATTAAGTTATATTACGTTATAACATAAAAAACTTGCATAGCTTTTTTAGGTACTTACATATGGATCATTCTGACGCGAACAACACATCAATATCTCTACTAGTATCAGCTGATATAAAATATATTTTGTGCCTTTTCCCCTTTTAGGTGTCGAATTTCGAAAAAAAAAACCTCTATTTCACATCTTAAATATTTGTACAAGTATCTAAGTGAAGTGAAAATCACGACGATAGTTGATGCAAAATCGATCATTTATTAAAAATCACACATCACTCCTGTACAGTACTGAGGGTTCGAATTTTGAAAAATCTTAAAGCTGTTTTACGACCATTTGCGTAATCATCATATTGAAGCAAAAATAAACTGAATATATCGATGGGTTGGATAAATATCGAAAATGTATCTAAAACATATTCCAGGTATTTTCACCTCCTAAGAGACTGAATTTCGAAATACCGTTTTGTCGCAGAGCGCCCCTTGGTCTATCGAACCTAGAAGAAGGGGGAGGGGCGGGAGCGTGAAAAATGGCGCGATTGTGGGCTGCCAGCTGTCCAGCCCCAGCACAGTGCGCCGTGCTACACTGCACTAACGACACTTGTCACTCAACTCGTTCGTTTCGCGACATCACTGCAGTCAATTCTACCAACATTTCATGACCTACCCTACACACCGTGGCGTATCCTACCAACTTTTCACATTTTTCATACGCAACTTAGTTAATTAGTAAAAAAATTCTAATAGTGTAACTACATTTTCGCTCAAAACTCAGCTAAAACACATAAAAAAACTGGTCTAAAGTAGCATGTTTCTACATATATGGAATTTTTCAACCTATTTCGCCAAAAATAATAGTTGCTTGTAATATTCTGCCATAAAATCGCCTCAAATTGCAGCAGTTTTCTCGAGGCGGAATGATAAGTTTTAGGTGTTGCTCCTCCACGCCTAGGCGTTACAGTCAACATGTTTGCAGACTATTATTTCACACAAATTATAATAAATATCAACTTACAAATACAAAGTAAAAGAGAAGTGACATTGTTGTTAATTTTTAATGAACATACTTTATAGCCGAACACTTTACCGTACCGTATGGCACACAAGTAAAATATTAAACTCATTGACGGAAAATTTCAATCAAGACTTGATTTTGTGTCCGGCCACCACCTTAACCATTTATCAAATATAAAGAGTTTGTACTGGACGTCCTTGTCTGATACCTTCAAATTCTGTCCTATTTCTTATCCCGCAGTAGACGAGACAGAAAGCCATAAACAAATGAACCCTCCTCATACGCGAGTATTTCACAATAATTTACCATTGGATATCTATTATTTCACTGAATGTATTGACATATTTAGGAGACTTTTAAAATTTAAGGTCTTACGCGTTGTTTTCTTTTGTTTCTATATATTTTAATTATGTATAAATACCTTTCTTTATATTTGTAAAAGTCGTTGTTTGAAGTCTCTAACCTACCTCCTTGTGTACGGCTCTTACCCTGTATAGGCCGTTCACGATAAAGTGAGCACTGTATAACAAGTTATTGCGAAAATTGTTCTAAGAAAATAACGCCGAATGAACTTCGCGTGCAAGTAGCCTAACGGGTATCCACACATTAGTTGAGTGACCATTTAGTTGAAACATGTTTTTGAAGTAAAATTTTTATTTTTAAATGCGGTGAGATGTAGTAAAGATAAAAGTGTACAAAAAACACGAACTATAGTTAGAGCCAGTGATTTTTGGTGAAAAGAATTCTGCAACAATTTGTTTCAATGTCTTAAGTGAATGCCTGCAACTCTGGTTCGTGGTTATTGGCAGAATATAATAAGGCAGAGGCGTAGCTCATTTGACTGCACCAACCAGAACGATGTAACCGCGACTCCATAAGTCTGTGATTTGCTGTTAGTACCCCGAGACGCCGTAAGTTAAAAATTTCCAATCGCCGACCGAGAAGCAGAGAAACAGATGTGCACATAAGGCATTTAAACAAATAGTTGCAGAATTCTTTTCACCAAAAATCAGTGGCTCTAACTATAGTGCATTACATTAAAGGTGCAGTTTTGTTAAATGTGAAACATTGTGATTTGTAAACCTACAAAACAACTGAGCTATGATGTCAATTCGATGTCTGGACAGCGCTCTCTGATGTGGTTTAGAATAGGCGTAACTTTCCACGCAGTTACTGTTGTTTTTCTCCACCTACTTGCTACTTCATGTGCTCAAACACAGTAATACAAAGGTATGTTAAATTTGTCAAATTTATGTTTGCGGATAAAATTACAGTAATCCAAAGGCATGTTGAATTTGTTGAAATTATGTTTGTGGATTTTGTGAATTCTGGTCTAAAAGAATTGACACCTTGAAATGTTTTTAACTGTTTGAGAAAATGGAATAGCGATAACTGCTTGAAACGTTTCTTGTATTCCTGTATTAGGGACTAGGGAAACCCCCGTAACCGAAAGTTTCTTTAAAATAAATATTAATAAATCTACGAAAAGTGTATTCAGTGTTTAGACACGAGAACTTCTAAAATAGCACCACTTTGCAATTTGAAATCCTAATTTTTCCCCCTCCTTTCACTGGGGTATAAATGTTCCTCCTCGTATGCAGCCCTACCTATGTCAAAATCCACGAGTCACGCCTGGTTGTAAGACCATTAGACCAACCTCAATAAATGATATATGCTGGCCAACAAGGATGAGCCGTACACAGACCGAGCTCTGCAGGTGCTCCTCGGACTCATGTATGAGCCTGAAGACGGTGACAGATTGCAGTCTCTAAACCGTCGCAATTTGTTTTGTCGCAAAGGAAACCAATGTGTTCGTATGTTTATTCATCGATGTAATGTCCATAGTTATTGTGTTATTTATTTTCATTCGTTTTTCTCAAGGTGTCGGTGTTTCTGCTGTGTATTCTACGTCCAGTTTTTTTGTCGTTTGTTTTTTTTTGTCTGTTTGTTGTAATTTGTTGTCTGTTTCGAACTTAATGACGGAATTCCTTTTGTGGAATATTCTGAGTTATTTACTTTTTTTTCTATAATTTTGTTTTTTGGTGCTTGGGTGCTCATTTATGTTTATTTATTTTCTTGTTAATCACTGATTGAATTCCTTGTGGAATTATATACGTTTACCTGTGTTAGCCAGTTGCAAACAAAGTGTTTATTTACTTGTCTGTTTGTTTGTGTGTATTCTCTGGTTTTCTGTGAGGCACCATTTGCTACAATGGCGTATGTCCAAAATACTTAGAGCCCAGCGTGTTTGGTGAAAAGAATTCTGCAACAGTTTGTTTGAATGCCGTACGTGCACATCTGCAGGTCTGCTTCTTGATTATTGGCAGAATGCATACTTGCTAGGGGCCGGAAAATGTCGCGGGTTCAATGATCTGCATGCTAGAATCACTCAAGCTCCGTCTAATCGTCCAATGTCCGCTGTTCCACTGAGTATCTGCTAGTGGACCAATGGTCGGGGCTTGAGTATGCACAGTCAGTACAGTCTCATATGCAGGTCATTGAATTTGCGAAATTTTCCGTCCCCTAATAATTGCACAGACGTGTCTCATTTGACTGTGCCAACAGAAACAAGGTTACTGCGACACCACATGTCTGTAATTTGCGGGTAAAACCCTGAGACGCTGAGAAATTAAGACAGCCAATCACTGACCATGAATCAGAGGAACAGGTGTTCACATATGGCATTGTAACAAAATGTTGCAGAATTTTTTTCACCCAAAATCGTGGGCTCTAAAAATACTTCTTTAGTTCGTAATTTGCTCCCATTGGAAGAATAGTTAAAAAAAATTAACACCTGCTTATCTGTTCTTTATTGAAAGACGAACGTTCAGAAGGCGATCTTCTAGTTGCTGGAAATAATGCCGTAATTGTTGATACTTACTGACAAAATTTATTTGGATTCGGACACGAAAAACAAATAGACAAGTGTGTGAAGTAATTTGTTGACGAAGCAGTAGCCAATTAACGAACAGCAAGGTTCGAGAATACCATACGGCATAGTGAAGTACAGTTTTCAGATCTACGAACCACCAAAATTATTATGTCTGTAAGCATCCCACATATTATAATAACTAAAACGGTTTTGTTCTAAAGGGCGAAAAAACGCGGCACCTAAAAACACAACATTCATGTCTTGAGGCCTGAAAAATTCGCTGGTTAACTGACGTGTAGGCTAGCCTCCAAGGATATATGTGCACTCAAGTAGACAACAATTGTTCATTAGCTGCTCGCTGATACTGTGAAACAACGTGGTTTGTGCTCCATTTAATTGCTTCTTCATTATTGGCTCAACGCTCTCCTGGAGAAGTCAAATAAATAAAGAGCCAATTGAGAAAGTGACACAAACATAAATTGTTTTGAATTCTAGCTTGTGTCCAAAAGAAAACGCCAATTTTTCAGGTCCCTATTCACGCCCGTTGGCGAACTTGACCTATGTTTCTACCCGCCGACGATAACGAAGTTAGCAAAACGGCGGAAACCCCTCGTACGGAAGGTCCGTCATCGGTGGGGGTTTGCGTCCCAGGCGACCGTCCAACAACTCCTACTTCTACTCTACCTAGATGTCAGAGCGCTCCATCTTGTTTGAATACATTTCCAGGACTACCAACTCTCTACCCTCTGGTTATCCGTGCCGATACCCCTCCTCTCACGGCGGGGTCAGGAGCAGCTGATGTAGGACTCTCCTGGGAGACACAGTCGTCCGGAAGTGGCGCACGTGCAGACCTCCTCCTTCACACACCCTCTCTCCACACCCTCAACACGCGTTTCCTTGACTGTGCGTATGACAGATGTGTCTTGTCACCGCACCCTTGGGACCTGCACTCCCTCCTTCATTCACTCGTCGTGACAGCCCCGCAGACTCCGACAACGTCGGAAATGCTGCAGGCAGACAGTTGTGCCAACCACCTGTGCCTGATGCTCGAGCCAGGCTACATGTCGAGTTCAGTTAGTAGAGATCTGACAAATTCAGGTTTTCTTGGGGCACAAGCTAAATTCCAAACAACTGTAGTTTCGCTTTCCTTTCACAATTGGTCCTAGACATTTTTTGATACCTTATAGAAAGGGCTAAGCCAACAATAAGGAAAAAACTAAATCCAGATTGAATCTGTTTTATCATCATCTGGCATTCAGTTAGCAGATGTCGTCTGCTTGAGATCACATATATTCTCGGAGGATAGTCAACAGGGCAGCGAACCTGCCAATTTTTCAGTTCTTTAATAATCAGTTTACGTAATTACGACATTTAAAAGAAAGGAAAAAACACCTGTAATAATACTACCACCACCATACTGTCGCTTGCACGCTGTGTTCTTCTCATTGTTCAACAGACATGTGTAGCTGAATCTGCGAAACTCTCGAGTAACTGGTCTTGCATGAAAATTATAAGTGTTTGCCAAACAAATAAATCTGGTTTGTTGAATTCTCGAATTGCAAAGTACTTTTTTCCGTTATGTGTAGGAACCGGTAAGTTTTGCAAAAACTTTCCTATTGAGCTCTACTTCATGCTCAATACCTAAGTTTGTATTTGTGAAGAAAGTCTCTTATTTGTTTCTGTCAATCAGAACAAGCTAATTGTGACACTGTACGCATTTATGATATACGGGTAGAATCGATATATCTCAAAAACTATCCTATCACTAACCGTGAAACAGAGCTAGAGATATGCACGCAAAACACTGAAACGCGATGGTGCAAAAATCATTCCGCAAATATTTCTGCTCGCTAATTATGGGGGAAATTCATAGTCGATAACAAGTGAGCACGTTTCGGCTGATCTTGACACACACAAAAATATTTGAAATTTTCGATATGCGGCTGTTAGTCAGCTTTACTTCTTACTACTTCACTGCATTTTACAAACTATCGAAAAATGAGAGTTTCGGTTTTTTAAACGATGCTAAAATTAAATCTGAAATTCAGTTTAGTGACAAGATAATTGTGAGATTTAAGAACTGCCGTTTTTACATTGCAGTATTTACTTTTGATATAGATTGAATATTAATTATGTAGAATAAACGTATTATGAAACTGTGATTACCACCGCATTGAAATCAAACGTGCCACGTATCGATACAGTAACAAAATATTAAACTAAGTTAATATACTTGAAGGCAAGAAATATTAGCATTACAGGATGTCCAGGAACGACCGTTTAATAAGAACGCCACGCTAATCCTGGGCTAAATTGGAGACGAACATTTTAGTGGGAAAATGTACGTTACGTATACAATGTAAAATAATTCACAATACTGGGTGAACTTGCAACTTATCGGCAGAGCCCACGATTTTTGGTGAAAATAATTCTGCAACAATTTGTTTCAATGCCTTACGTGCACATCTGCAGCTCTGATTCATGGTTATTGGCAGAATGTAGGCGTGGCTCATTTGACTGTGCCAACGTAACTGCGACACCACACGACTGTGATTTGCGGGTGGAACCCTAAGACGCTGAGAGTTAAAAACAGCCAATCACTGACCATGAAGCACAGCTGCAGATGTGCACATATGACATTGAAACAAATTGTTGCAGAATTCTTTTCACCAAAAATCGTGGGCTCTACTTATCAGTAACTAAGCTGCAGTACAGTAATCTCCACAGCTTAGCTGGTAAAATAAGTAGACAAATGATTAAGTAGTTACTAAGGGGTGTAGTTTCAGTACAATTAATAATAATAACAATAATAATAATAAATAAACGTCTTTATTTGGCGCAGTTAAGGCAATTTTGCCTACTCTACACTGAACCTTATAAGTCACACACATTCTATAATTGACACTGTATATATGTATATATAATACAGGCGAAAAAAGTGAATTTTGTAAGTGCCTAGTTAAAACATGGTCGACAGAAAAAAAAGCAAAAATGATTATAAAATGTATTATTATATTTAATATTATTATAAAAATTATTATTATAATAAAAAAATATTCTAGTGGCTTGGAGTTAGACTTGGGCGTGTATATAATTTTTTTTGGTGGACAAACTGCGTATGTCTAGGGACCCTTGTGTTTGGTGACAATATTTCTACACCAGTTTCCTTCAGTGTCACGTGTGCACATATGCGACTCTGCTTCACGGTCAGTGATTGGCTGAATATAACTATCACGTGTGTTAACGTGCCACTGCAAATCACGGACGTATGTTGTTCGCAGTAAGCTTATTCTGACTGGTAGGATCAAATGAGATACGTCTTTACACAAGACGATAACAAAGAAGCAGAACTGTAGAGGCGGAAGACATTGAAACAAGATGGCGTAGATATATTTCTGCGAAAGTCAGGAATCCCTATCTATGTTATTTGATTGTACACAAGTTTGAAGCTGAGCTTCTTCCCCACATTGTAAAAAATAACTTCGTAAATAGGAATGGAAGTTGTTAACCTACACATAGTATGGATGGGACACTAACCTTACTTCAGCTTGTAAAGATAGCAATTGTTGAGCGTTGTAACATGTCTGGTAAGACAAGTATACATTAGATTATTTCGTAGAAATGTAGACGCTGTTCCTAGAGACGGGAATAATTCGTGGGTTCACTGAGCGGTAGGCTAGACTCCAAGAATATATATGTTTACTGAAGCAATAAACAGCTGCTCATTGGCTGCTTGTTGCAGGTCTGTATTGAGTTACTTCATTGATATTGGCTCGGCGCCTTGTAAGACGTGTCATATAAGGCCACTTGTGAATGTTACACGATCTTGTTGCTTCAAGTCTAGCTTCTGCTTAAACGAAAACGCGAATTGTTCATGTGTCTGCGTATTACTAGAGATGATGGGAAGTCGCGAGAATATTTTCTGCCAGGGTTATTCTTCCAATCAGTGTAGCACCCTGCACCTTGTGTGATTGTTAGATGGTTGTGTGGCGAGGCATAGCTGCTCACAGACGAATAACAGGCGTTCACTTATAACGTACTAGAGATAGCATTAGTACAGTCAAATAGCAACTCGCCAGTAACTAAATAAAAGTGTTGGAAACGAATACATTACTATACAGCTTAACAAACAATCCCTATTTCCGCAATTAACCATCATCGCTGGCTACCGCTGATGTATGCGACACAATTTTTACCATTCAATACTTTCTTAACACTCCTTGCATAGCTTATAGGTGGTTCACCTCAAAGTGAGCACTTCCCAACTCTTAATGAGTGCATCGTAGATAAATAAACGCTGAAAACATCAATTGATTTATACGCTTTTTTCCAAGCCAGTATGGATAAAATACTAAATGACAATCCTAGATAATGGCATTTGCCAACTTTATGAATAAATACTTATCTAGAATGACTAATTCGTCACGCGTGATCTCTTGCGCCGCAGTTAAATGCACAAGGTTCCGGCGTCAGAGATTGTGCCTAAGAAGTTCGTAACACTGGAAACTATTTTGTTTAAAACGTTGGCTAAAGCTATTGTCTACGATTGCTATTGTTTAACTTTCGCAAATTGGCTTCAAGAAACCTACAGTTATAGATTAATGCTTTTAGCGTTGAGATGGGTACCACGCCCTCTTAACAATAATTTAAAATAATATATATTTATGGGGGCTACATAAGTAAAGTTTTGAGAGTTGTAAACTGTTTGCACTAACTTTTAGTTACATGGAAGATTTCGTATTTGAAATAGTAAAGATGGAAGCATAATGACTCGCAGAAAATTGTAAGCACTATTCATGGTTTATCCTGAACAGCCTATCCAAATAATTTGTACAGTGAGATTTATCCGCAGAATTTTGCTTCAGTTAGTTAAAATTTACTGCACGCGATTTCTGATTAAGCTGGCTTAGAACCATGATGACTATCTCGAGTACAGAATGCAGTGTATCATCACTTTAAACCTCTCTTGGAGATGGGGTGGTGGTTATGTCCTTAATTAGCTCTCTACCAGCTGGCTTCTGCCTTTCACGCGGTAGGCAGGTACAGAAGCAATCAATTGGTAGAAGCGCAAGTATGGTAGCGTGACAACCAGTGGACTATAAAACTCCCATCGCCTAGACGAATGGCGAGGGCGGCTAGACCCCGAACTGGAACCGAACAAAAATCTCGGACTAGATTCGTGACTTGGCGTCAACTCCGGGCATCAAATTTCCTCCTGGAGCCATAAAACCCTCGGGCCGGCCTGGAGGGTTCGTAGGGTGAGTTAGGAGAGGGGAAGGGGTGCTATGCCGAAACAAGGGGATGAAGTTATTTCACTTCCCTTCGTCCCGCCGATCTCGTGTGCCCCTCGCAAGGCAGTATGGTCACGTACCGGCTATGGGTTTGCAAGGAATGGCGAAGGGGATAGGAGATCGCGAGGGGGTTGAAAATGGCGGAGATAAAATACAGAACCAGGAAAATAAAACGTCACTGCCACAACCGGGTAAGTAGATTATACACTTAAGGAAAGATCCCATCTGCGTCTCTAATTGGAAACTGTATTAGCTCTTCAAAGGAAATATAATTTCAATTCTCGGAATTATTGCTGAACGCAAATTATTCTCGTGTCCTCGTTTTTTATTCATTTTGAAATTAAAAACTTGAAAATTGTAAAAAAAAAAAAAATAAATAAAAAATTGTAGCACCGAAATCAAATTGAGAACCTTCGGTTTTTTTAAGGAATGCTTTAGACGAAATTATCCTGATGTCGTTTGACTGCCTGAACGTTCTGGCACAAAAAAATGGTATATAAAATGAAAGGAAAAAGGAATATATTAAAGTAAAATGTGCAAGCAACTCCGGGTAGAAGAAAAAATATAGAGTGTTTTAAGAAAACTATATTCATAAAAAATGTACTTCTCTGTAATATAATTATTAATATATGATCGTGTTAGTCAGCTGCTTTTCTTCTTGTTCCGTTGGCCGGAAATAATGCATGAAACGGCTACTAGCCGAATATTCTAGATGATACCATTGCTGCTTGGCTCAATGCTCAGTTACTAGTTACTAAGATTCCCGCTCTATTATACATCTCAACAGTGTGGGAGTGTTTTCAACTTCACCTACATTCTGCTGAACCTCCTCCCCATCTGCTCGGCTCATGATTTCAATCATTCATGTTAGCCCTGCATCTATAGACGGAAAGTGCTTTTACGACTACTGTAAGTACGCATACTGTTTAGCTTCATTTTAAAATGTACATGCACGGCTCTTAATAAAAACTTTCGGCGCATAAGCAATGGGAATTATCTTGTTTTTTACAAACTGAACTTTTTTTGGACATATGGTATTGCATGCGAATGTTGCCGGGTGCAGACAAAAACCTACAATAGAAAAAAAAAGAAAAGAAGATAACAAAATTGCCAGTGTTAGATGTTGCTCTTGTCTACGTGCTTGTATACAATTTTAGAGTGGAATCTAGTCGTGGAAGAAAACAAAAACGACAAAAATTGTAACTTAGAGGTAGGGACAAGAAAATTTCGCAGATTTAGTGACCTATAGGTTGGACTTCACAGTCATACATACGCTCTAATTTTATTTATATATTTATTTATACACTGCAAAGTTCAGCACAAGGCCGGTTTACAATTTGCTGTGTTTGTTTACATGTTTACAAAATATAGTACTGTATTATAATGTTACGAAAGTTACAAAAACACTTGATAGTAGCTATTATTGCCAAAAAATAAACAATGTGCGATGCTGATATAAATGATTAATTAATCTGTGTGTGAGATGATTGTTAATAAAAATAAAAATTAAGTAATTTACTTATTATTCTAGCCTACATATATTATATTCTATGTATATTTCTTTAAATCACACAAAATTAAAAAAATATATAAAATACAAAAAAAAAAATCATGGCGCTGGGGACGTCCATACTTGAATGCGGTGTGTGGTCACAGTTACTGCAGGTAAGTGTTAGACGCTTGCTGTTTGTGTAGCACTGCGCGGTACTGTGTTTTAAATATTTCTATGGAAGTATACACTGCTGTAAGTTTTTCAGCATAAAAATATAAATAAGTAACACCTTAAAAAGTATCACTGCACCTAAAAATAAACATGTACGGGAGGAGGGAGTCTCCGATTTATGTGGCCACTGACCTCACATCCTCATAAAATGGACCTGCATAAACGTACCGAATACACGAACACACATCCGGATTATTCGGTGGACAGTACTAGAATATGCGGCTAATGATTAGTGATCTAAAAAGTTCGCAGGTTTGCTAACCTGTAGGCTAGCACCAACGTTACCCGTGGGGTGGGCTCAAAGAAACAGCAGCGGTTCATTAGCTGCTCACAGACACTTTGACACGAGCCATGGTTGGTTTTATCATAATTACTGGCTCTGCGACTCCCTGCAGGCGTCAAACATGTCAAAGGGCATTTACTAACGTGTTGCGTCAATCGCTGACTGTATAATTACTATTATTGGTAGCTTCACGAGTTTGTAACGAAAAGATTTCTGATCCAATCTGTCTCGGTGTCTTACGTACATATCGACAGCTTTGCTTCGTGGTCATCGGCAGAATGTTTGTGTTCTGAAAAGTCTCTCATCTGAATGCACCAATCATAATTATATTAGTGTATTGCCATGCATATATGATTTTCAACTATAACCCCCAGACAATTTGCTATTAAATCATGCACTGAAAGTTAATTGTGTAAAAATCGTTTCGCTACAAAATCGTAGCTCTATTTATGGTAGAGATTGTTAGTTCAAGTGTGTTGTTGAACAAAATAAAATATGTCCCGAAAATACCTTCCGATATTTACACAGATGACGAAAACATGTTGCGCACTGTTCACCTAAACTCAGTATTTAGGGCCTTATGACCAGTTAAAGATGAACGTTTAAAACCATATTTTCCCAAAATCGTCCAACCAACAGCATGTGGTACTTGATACATTCCACCCTTAGGAAAATAGCCAGGGTGGCTATCCCCAAATTGCATACAACATTTTTGCCGTCAGGTGTTCCATACATTTGAAAGTGGTTTGTTGTGTAATGTAACCTGTATAACAAAAAAGGTGCGCCTGTTGCAACTGTCTATGAGCCATCGTTTTCGTTAAAATCTCATATGAAACTGCAGCGGTAGCACCAGATACAACTATTAATAATGATATCGTGTGTTGGGGAAACGGTCGTAAAGTTTTGTGAATTACAACACGATGTCCTTTTACGGCTTTTGTTTGTGTTTGGACACAGGTGTGCAGACTTTGTGACTGTTTTGTTACTGGGACTATTGCTGATACTTCATTTGTGATTTGCACTTGCATGTAAACAAAGGGTCCTAGGTAGATGCAACATTAGCACATTTTTTGTTGGGCAGGTAACAGTTCTCAATAAATCATCTTCAAATGCTCGAAATTTCTGCTGGTAAACAATGTGTACGCAATTAGAGGATAGCCACCCCTGGTTTTTTCATAAGCATGGAAGGTATTAAGCAGCGTTTGCTGTTGATTTGAAGATCCCAATATCATTAAGCATTGCATTTTGTCGTAAACGTAATGTCTCCCGAGTTGTGGTGTTAGTTCTTACGAGGAGCATATCTTGCACACCGAACTCTTTGGCATGTAATGAATGCGGACATGAGACGTTTGAGACCATGTAGCACATCGTGTTTGCATGTGTATGAAGCACGAATGCAATACAAAAACTGTTACAAGTATCACAGGTTGCTCTATCAGTCAGGTATGTTCATTCGATGTGGTGTACCCGTGTAGTGTTTAAATGAGGCATGTACTACAGTGACACCGCAGTACTTTAATGTGTGTTCGTATCTTTGTCTCCAGGTTGCAGCACATAATAGAGGTCTACTATTCGACACAGGTGATGGCAGACATGATCTGCTGCTTCGGCAGTCACATGGAAGCAACCGGCGGACACGTACCATGTATGCCTCCAATCATCCAGCACGCCGTACACCAACAGAAAAGATGTTTATTACCCTGTTCCAGCGCCTTCCGAAACGGGATCCTTTGCACTACGAACATGGGATCGTGGGAGACCTCGAACAACTCGCACACCGGATATGGAAGAACGGGTATTAAAACATGTGGAGGTGAATCCCGGAACGGATAGTTGCAGCTGAAGGGGCTACAAAATCCGTAGTGTGGAAGGTCCTCCATGAACAGTCACTGTATCCCTGCCATGTACAGCGTGTTCAGGCTCTGCTGCCACACGATCGGGCAGCCAGACTGCAATTCTGCCAGACGTTCCTCCAAATGTGTGAACATGATCTGCATTTTCCTACGAAGATGTTGTTCACAGATGAGGCGGGTTTCACGAGAGACGGTATCATCAATTTCCATAATAGTCACGTATGGGCCGATGCAAACCCGCACGTAACTGACGAGAGAAGACACCAGCACTAGTATCAACGTTTGGGCAGACATTTACGGAGACAGACTCGTGTGTCCCTACGTTCTACACAACACATTGAATGGTGCACTGTATCGTAACTTTCTTCGGAGTCAATAACCTTTGTGGTTTGAGGATGTCCCACTACAAGAACGCCTGCACATGTAGTTCATGCATGGCGGGACACCAGCTCATTTTCAGCTACAAGGTACGGTAACAGCTAACTCGGGCATTTCATAAGCGATGGATAGGTCGGGGAGTGTCAATATATTGGCCTGCCCGTTCTCCTGATCTTAACCTTTTAGACTTTTTGGCTGTGGGGACATGTAAAGTCCATGGCGTATGCAGCCCACATACATGATGTGGATACACTAAGGGAACGCGTGTTCCACGCCTGCGAGGCAATCCGGCAACAACCAGGGGTGTTCCAACAAATGCGTGAGTCCATGCAGCATGGAGTAGAGGGCTGCATTGCTATGGATGGCGGTCACATCGAGCACCTGTTGTGAAGGGTAGTTCAGGGACATGGTGTTAATGGACACTACACGTACTACACCATAACCCGGTGATTATTTACCTACGATCTACGCAATACTTCGTGCATGTGAAATTACATGTGTGTACTACAATGTCGAACATTGACATGACGCTTATTAATAGTTGCTTCTGGGACTACCGCTGCATCTTCATTTGTGATTTGAACGAAAACGATGGTTCCTAGACAGCTGAAACAGGAGCACTTTTTTTTGTTACACAGGTAACATTACTCAACAAACCACCTTCAAATGTATGGAAAACTTGACGGTAAAAAACGTGTGTGCATTTAGGGGATAACCACCCCTGCTATTTTCCTAAGGGTGGGATTCCCGGCGGGGTCGGTCCCCGGATTTTCGCATGTGGGATTCGTGCCGGACGTTGCCGCTGGTCAGCGGGGTTTCCCCCGCCCATTCATTCCGGAGCTGCTCCATACTCACATCATGTCATCCCTCACCAGCGCTAAAGACCTCAATGTTATGCGCTGACCAAAATTTCTCACTCACTCCTAAGGGTGGAAGGTATCAAGCACCACATGATGTTGGTTTAACGATCTCAATATAATGAAGCAATGACGACAACATTGTTTTTGTATGTGGCTTAGTTTCCCATGTTTTGAGAAAATAGGGTTTTAAACGTTTATCTTTAACAGGTCATAACGCCCTTAATATTGAGTTTAGGTGAACAGTGCGCAGCTTGTTTTTGTCTTATATTGTTGCATACTACAACCTGCGTAAATATCGGAAGGTATTTTCGGGACAGTCAGTATAAAATCACAGGCTCTCTAACGATAGGTATAAAACTTGAATAACTGGCGAGTTCATTTTCAGAATAACTCACACTCATGACTCCTGTTCAGGTGATTTTAATTCGCTTTTCAATCAGTGTTGATTTAAAATAGTACAGTACTTGAGGCCAAAGAAGAGTTACCTTAGGAACAGTGTACAACAGGCAAGTAGGCAGGTGGTTTACCCACTGAAAAGTCCGGACGTCTAACGATAGGGCATGAGTGGATTTTAGCCACTATTCCATGTTAGTAAGGAAATAGACTTGGTATAGTGTATTTAGTGTGACTACGCATAGATAGAAAATTTAACAGGACGATAGGTAAGTACTATCAGGAAGGTCATTTGTAAAACAAATTTTATAAAAATATAATGTACCACTAATGTATAACGGACTAAAAAATACGAAAAAATCTTATGAAAACACTTGTAAGATTAAAAAGAAAACCGTAGGGTTCAAGCAATAGGTGGTTATTAATGGACGTATATCTATCCTAAGACATTACAATGTTATTTCGCTGTAAATGGTATGAACTGTTGTGTGAGTTGTCTCAACGACAGCGACTCTCTACTCTCATTATTATCTATTGTATGCGCTCCACGTTTTTCATTTTAAATAGCAAGTATTTTCATAAGCGTAGTTATTTTGTACTTTTTAGCCCTGTTTTAAACAATTTGGCATATTAAAAATATTTTCATGTAATAGTATTTTCTACTGTTTTGTCTTGTAAGTGTGAAATTTTGCAAACATTTTTTTTAAACGTAGTATACCAAAACTTAATATATAATTTTGTAAACGAATGTTTTGTCACATTTTTTCTCTGATATTGCATTACCATCCTTTTCTGAGCTATGTTTAAAGAAAGAGTCAAGCCTCTAACTCATCAGTATATATGGTGATATATCACAAAAATGTTTTGTGCCAACACACCTTTGAAAACACTGTAGTTTTATGCAACATATATGATTCGGTGATATACTTCTGACACAACGTAGCTGTCTGCAGACCAATAACAAACATCAACTATTAAAATATCGGTATTCATATTGGCTCAGTCAAATAGGGTAACAGCTCCAAGTACAAGCTAAAGCCAGTAATGTTCTGGTAACCTGAACGCACGTTGAAATCCAGCAAACAGTCAAGTTTTCCCGCGATAAACCGTCATCTCTAACCATCATACACAGTACTATTCAAACTAAAACGGGTATACGGACGTGTAACGTATCTTAAATGCTATTCCTAAGCAGACATCACTGACGTACGTTGATTAGTTTTCCTATAATCTGGTAACGACCGAAGCTCTTCACGCCACTGTGCGGCCTGGACAGGCGGACAACTTAACAGAAGGTAGCAGTTATTGTGTTGTGGAGGGCGGAATTCTTTGACGTTTATTACCAATAAGTGGCAAGAGCGAAATGGTACATTTTGCTCTACCCTAGTGGCCAGATGTGAGCATTTTTTTTTTGTATTTCATAATATGTTGTTTTATCTCGGGCCGAGAGATTTTCGCGAAAAGAGTTTTGTCCGAGTATGTTTCAATACCTTACGTTCACATCTGCTTTTCTGCTGCATAGTCAGTGTTTGACTGTTTTAACTCTTGTGTGGTCTTGGGATTATATCCGCAAATAACAGACGTATGCTGTTGCGGTAACTTATTTTGTGAATGGCCCAGTCAAATGAGAAACGTCAATTAAAAAAACCATACTGCCTATAACCATGAAGCAGAACTGCAGAAGTGAATGTAAGACACTGAAACAAAGTGGGGCAAGATTCTTTTTGCGTAAAGTTCATTGCCCTAGTCATTACTATACACGGGATTATAGACGCTAGCGTTGTATATCTCATAGGGTAATCTCTTTAGTCCAACGAAATAAACCTTGGAGCCAGACTCCTCCGGCTGGAAAGTTGCGGAGCACTGCTACTTGATTGGCTGATGCCGCCAGCCAGTCCAGAGCCGCAGAGTTCGATTTCATTTCAACATGCCTCAGGCACGCCAACTCTGTAATTAATACACGTCATCCAAGTCTTTGTGTCACGATAATTAAGATTTTAATCCCTGACATTGCAAGCTCAGCTATTTCCGATAGCTAGAGCCCTGAGTTCAGCTATTTCCGATTACAAGAGCCCTGAACACAAACATACTGTTACAAGTTTGAGAACACAAACTTTATATGTGGGCAATTCCCATGAGTTCTTTGCGATAGAGGTCTTATAATTACAAATAAAAGAGTTAAAATAAGTACTGGATTTAATAGCTCACAAAGCCACGAAATACACAAAACAGTAATCACTAGAACTCTCACAACACAATTAGTTATGCACACAATTACTCCTGTGTCACAGACACGTTAATTAACTTTGACAATTAAAGCACAAGAAAAGTCTACCATCAATTAATTAAACACTATAAATCACAATAAAATTCAGTCATATATCCAATAAACAGTATTTCTAACAATGACAATGTACAACCTTATCAGTCCGAAGT
>PNEQ01057349.1:7610-61706 GCA_003012365.1 Medauroidea extradentata
AAAAAAAAAAAAAAAAAAAAAAAAAAAAAAAAAAAAAAAAAAAAAAAAAAAAAAAAAAAAAAAAAAAAAAAAAAAAAAAAAAAAAAAAAAAAAAAAAAAAAAAAAAAAAAAAAAAAAAAAAAAAAATCAAAATTCAAAATAAGTAAAATTTTTATTTGAATTGAGGAGCCAACTTTCAAAACCAAATATCTGAAAATGAATTTAACATATTTTCTGTACAATGTTGGTGAGTTGCACACAAATATAACAGCCTTAATTAATTAAAAAGTCATCCATCCCTTTAAAAAATCAGGCAAATATTTGTGTTTTCATTCCCAACCAGACATGTTCACCCCACTGCAATTTTTCATTCAAGACAAGGACAAAACAACTGTTATATATTGGATGACGTAGATACGAAATGCCGCAGTTGACAAACTTACTACACTTAAAACCAAGCATGTCCACAGTATTCATTCAGGGCTAGACATGGAAATTTTTTATTTAATAACAAAGGAAATATAATATTTACGTATGTCATATTCATAACCATAATATTACAGGTAAAGTGACGTACAGTAATAAACCTGATATATTTAATTTCCATTGATTTCCCAAAATATGAGTTTTTCGTTTTCCTGCAAAGTTGGCTAACGTGAGAACGTCTGGTTTTGACAGTTTTCTCCTCATTTAGTTAACAACTAAGAACTATTTCGTTCATCGTAATAACTGGCAATAGTTGAAGAAATACGTTCAGGCTTATTGGCAGTTGCAACCTTGTAATGTCTCCAAATCATAATTTTATCACTAAATGGATTGAAAACAAACTATAAAAAATAATAAACCTAATGCAAGACTTAAAAATATTATAGGAAATAATTAAACAAGACATCTGCAACACAGATCGGCAAAAGTGTAGAAAGGCTTGAACGCTTAAAATCGAGCTTTCCAGCGCTTGTGTGAATTATGTGTATTATGTGCATGCAGCAGTGACGTAATGTTACACTGAGGGCATACCGTAGTGCTCCGATATAACCCACTGAAAAACGGCAATGTCTGTCATGTTTCCAACGTGTTATAAGAGGTAACATTTTTTAAGCGTAAAATTGTAAATTGGGTTTAGAAAAGGGTCCAGTTGTAGTAATCGTACTTGTTTAATTTTTTAATTTCTTTGAAACGAACACTGACCTCTGCTCATTAATATCCTGCTTAGATTAGCAAAGGGCATCTCGAACGTTAGACAGACTGCAGCTGAAACGCCTAGTATCAAGGGCATGTTTCCGATGACGTCACTCACCTGCAAATGAAAGTACACAAAAAGAGTACACGAATCCCACAAGTGAAACTCTAAATATGTTTTAGAAAAAAGTGTTTCTAATACACTTTAAATAGAAGGAGTGTAATGTACTTACTACTATAATTCACCAACATGTAATTTTTTTTCTCAAAATCCACATTTACATTCATTTGTACAACTCTGAATGAGACAAGCTTACTGGCTAGTAGATATTGCTTTTAAATAATTCGTGTTGCTCACGTTTAATTTGTTAATCTAGCATGCTCAGCACCTATTGGTTGTATGTTTGCTTTGTTCCAGAGGAAACTTCATACAGTAGCTAATTAGTAAAAATTTGTCGCACAAATGTAATTACATATAAATTGTGACTTTTCCAGCGTTTTTTAATAATTGAAAATCACTCTCATCGCATATTACAAGAAAAATTAAAGTAAACCTCTCCATAATTTATTTTAAATTCATTTCACCAAGAAAATAATTACAAAGCAGTTACCACACTACACTCGTTAGTGTGGAATTTAAAAGTAAACATTTTTGAAAGTAGCAACAATGTCTGAATAGTAAAAATAATAATACAGTTTATTCAAGGTTGTGGCTAACTGTGGCAAACTTTGGATCGACAGGGATATCAGAAGAATAGATGACGTCATGATCCTTCTCAGAGACACCAAAATTATCGCTAATCAAATGTAACTAAACACCTTCCTTACCAAGCTCTGCATGCTGAAATATTTAGCAGCCCTCGTGGAGCCTGCTTGCCACAGCAGTACTGACAAGTGGCACAGATAGACACAGTAAGTCAGTTTGCTGAGCGGCTGCATCATACTCGTGGACAGGATCGCGTTCACCGGTCCTGTAAACATTATGAAGTGACACTGTAATCTTGCTGAAAATCATTTTTTCCTCAGTTACACGCGTAACGCAATTTGTTTTTGGCGAATAATTCACGTCAATATCGCATTATTCTTTTGTATTGAGATTAAAACAAGTTGCCTTTATGAAAACTTATTGGGCGCTGCCTACAACTCACTTTAAATGCGTTGTAATTGCGAGGGAAACTTTTTTTTTAACGAAACTATCCCGCATGTGCCTCTGTGCCAAATGTACGTAAAGAAAACACATTCCAGGCAAGGACGGAATATCATTGTTAAGACACCTGCATACATAAATTGTTTTGAAGCCCTTTTGGCAAATTAAGACTGACAAACTTATAAATTTACTAAATGGTCGTACGGAAACTAAAATAGAACCGTGAACTGAACTTTGCGACAGACCGAAATCACTCCATGCAAATAATGGAATATTTTCTCACCATAGGCTTTGGCTGATTCATCGTCATTTTGTCGTTTCTCTAAGATACTGATCTTACCTCTAAACTATCTCGATTTTACAAATGACGACATTTGATAATTTTTAAAAAGTTTGCTGAGTTAAAGTAAAATCTGTTGAGGTTGTTATGTTTTCGCTGTTCGTAAAATGTTGCGCATTAATACCGCGTTGAAGATTTACATACATTCGGCAGTCAACTTTTCTCCCTGATCGTTTTCCCATGCACTGTGCGGTTAATTATTTTAACTATTGCATACTGAATACCTACAGGGGCAATACCGACGACATTTCCATTTGGTAGGCGTTAACAAGGGCCATGCCCGTAGAAGAACAGGTCTGGCCACTCACCTGGAAACTTTACCACTAGTTGTTTGGCTGCAGTTCACCAAGTTACCGAGAGTGTTGTGCATTTTTGGCGAAGCAGTCAGGGCGGCCGGGCTCAGACTCCGTCCCACATCCCTCCCACAAAGGTAAACAATTTATCAAAATGTATTTTTTTTTAATCAATTTATGAAATTCTTCCTTCGCTCACAATCCTCAAGCATGGCTCCAGCAAACTTTACTTACTTTATAATGTAAATACTAGAAAAAAAAGGGCGTAGTTTGAGCCCGACCGCCTGACTGCAGCGCCAATAAAGCACAACATTCTCGGTAACTTGGTGAACTGCAGCCAAACAACAAGGTGGTCAAGCAAACTACATTAGTAGATAGGCGAGTGTCCATACCTGTACTTCTATGACCGTGACAAAGGCCCAAGTCTTATGAAAATATATTACGGACGCCGCCTACCCGCGCGTGACAGGCTCAAAAGCGACGGAGCGGCAAGGTAGACCTTGAAACGCGCATCAAATGCCACGTCGCCTCAACGAGCCAAGCGCTGAACTAGCGTGCAAGATTCCCGCCGAACCATTTTTACTGTGGAACACTAAGCGGTGACCATATAATGTTATTGGTGGAAAGTATGCAACTAAGTTCAGTGCAGGTTGCAATCTGAGTTTCACATACATCCGGTTAGTACATTCTGAAGAACGGATGTCTGAAAAGTCCGTTTTAGTCACGTTGGATGGCTTAGAAACAGCGTGTTTAATTAGCGTGTCGTCTTAACAATGAGGTTCCGACCTCGTCTGAAGTTCGTTTTCTATTCGTACGTTGGCACAATGGGCACACATGAAATATTTTCGTAGAAAAAAACTGTTTACATACATACTGCAACGCATTTAAAGCGTGGGATAGGCGGCCCCCTAAAGACTTAGGCCACGGTCACACAAGAGATTAAACTTGTACAGTTAAATATATTCGGTACAAATGTTTGATCATGTTTAAAGCTTAAACCTGTTTGCGAGGTTACACGACTAAATAAACTCAATGAACTTTCTAACCTCAACAAAATTGGAACCTGAATTATACCATATTTTATTATAATCATCGTATCTACACAAAACATTTGTGACATTTTAATAATCATAATGCGTCTAACTGCAATGAATATATTTATTTTACGCCTAAAAGTTAATTAAATTTATCCAGTGAAAATGTTGGACTAAAAGCAGCCTTATTTGTTTCTCAGATTGTTACGCCAAGCAGTCAATACGAGAGAAGCATCGAAACTACATATGAAACCATTTTACTTTGAACGAGGAGAGACTGCGATCTGAACACGCCTTACAGTACCAACTAAAAACATAGGGCCACCCATACATATAAGGTACAGCCGACCCGGATTCGTAATATTGATTGGAGCGACTTTGTGAATTTTTCCCTGAGTGTAAGCTTCATTTTTGTCCAAATAAACTTTTTGTGTATTTCTTTGTTTACAAGCTATGATTTTATGAATATATGGCAAAAATAAAAAAAATCACTACATTTTGCAGTGTACAAAAGCTAATAAAACAAAAACTACTTCAGGTATCTTAATGTATTTTGTTTGTGAAGTAGAATGTTCATGAACGTAAAATACTATAAAGCAATGACACTAAATAACAATTAATTCACCCTCGTTTTCAACTACACAGGGGATTTTAAAATACAAAGAAAACTGTATAAATATTCCACTAATTCCGTGTGTATATTTTTGTGGTATTGACTGAGCCGCCGTGTGTTTGCCGTTTAGGCTTGTTTGTAGATGTGTTTGGCAAGAAGTACAAGTTGCATTAGCAGTAACATTTATACCGCGTGTCTAAAACGTGATTTCACCAAGATGTGAAAAGTGGGTTTTTGAGTGTTTTTTCCCGTATGTTTACTATTCACAAAAAAGGCAAAAAAAGTTCAAAATAATTTTTCCCCGCTGTGAATCCTGCATATTATTTTACGTTCATAAATTTCATGCTACACAAACAAAATACATTAACCTACCTGAAGTAGTTTTTCTTTTAATAGCTTTTGTATACTGCAAAATGTAGTGATTTTTTTTTTTTTTTTTTTTTTAGATTTGCAATATATTCATAAATCCATAGCTTGTTAACAAAGAAATATACAAAAACGTTTATTTGAACAAAAATGGAGCTTATGGCGATTACATTCAGGGAAAAGTTCACAAAGTCGCTCCAACCAATATTATGAATCCGGGTCGGGTGTCCCTTATATGTATGGGTGGCACTATGCTTTTGGTTGGTACTGTATTCTCTTATTACTTTACGTTTGAAGTAACAAGTAGGGTAAAGTTACATGAAAAAGTAATGGGACCTGTGCTCTTTAAACGTATACTAGAAGTGCCCTTCTTACTACCCATTAAAATTTCATCGCGCCTTAAATTAATTGAAGAGCGTCTTTGCAAGGATCTGTAGCAGAAAAACTTTCAAGAAACATCAGAAAATTTTTTCCGACGAATATAAAAACACTAATTCCAAATCGTATACTGTAGTTCGAGAAATGGGTGCGAAAGGTGCCGTCATTATCCCGGCAAATATCCACTGTTGTCTTACCATTGTAAAAATCTGTTTATATTTTTATACTGTACTTCACCTCCATAACCGCTGTTACAAGCGAAGATAATCCAGACAACAGCAAGGGACCAGGCAAAGCTGCTGAGGCCTGCATAGCAGACGTTCTCTAACGTGCTGACATGATGCGATTCCAAAATCATCCCTTGCGGTGCATGGATCAGACTGAGCAGCACAGAAATTGCCACTATCCAGCCGACTGCCACGAACCACTGCAAATATCAGAGGTTGCGGCAACATTGGCAAAAACTGAGTGCTACAAACATCGTTAACAACATATCATCACTAGTATTAATATGGTTAGAATTTTTACTATATCCCTACCTATGGAAATGTGAATTAGTTTTAAACATGTTAACATAACTTAAGAAGTGTAGTTGAGTGTCTCCCTGATTAATAATCCCTTCACATTTTGTTACATTCATTCTATTATTCTTTAATTTGGTCAGATATAATTATCTCTATATATCACTTTCTAGTCAAGGGACTATATACTTTTTCAGTGACCTCTTTGACTTAAGTCATATAAACCCTAAATTTCTAATTCAAATTCCAGTAAAACAATTGCTATTCAAGGAATTAAATAAATGGTCGACTAGCGAATTTATGCGTAAATGTTCCCTTTCTTTTATTTCTAGTAGAACTTCTATGGTATTCGAAAATGGCCTAAACTTACCATACCATACTTAGCTATACTAAACTTACCATACTGCTCTTAAACGACAGTATTTTTCAAGCGTAAATGATTCGGTTATCGGAATTGCCAGTCTCAACAGCGTGCCTATAACCACGACCAATACAGTAATGTGGTTACTCTGCTTTTATTGAGATCACTGACTACTTCAGACAAAACCTAACCCAGTTTTAAACTCACCCGTCATTATTCTTCCGTACTATATAGCACAATAGGCCAACGACATATTTTGTCTGTGTTTGCATTCCCTCATTTTCTATGGGGACATACTGTTACAGTAGTCAGATCACTCACCACCAATGCTCCTCATTTTCGCGTGTGGGTAAAATGGCGGACTTTGCCATTGGTCGGCTGATTTTCCGGACGCACGCGTTTCTGTTTACTCATCCCCTCTTTTCTTGTATTTCATCTCAGCAAGATCTTCACCTCAAATTATTCTAACGCGCTCGCAACCCCTTGCCTTGAAGTGTTCACCAAAATGCTCTCCACCGTATCCCCCATTTGTCTAGCCGACTATGGGAATGACTGCCAATTGCCAGACCAGTATGCACTATACTGTACAAGACCTAACGTACGAACAAAGCAGGATAGCATTAAGATTATTTCCATATGATTGTATTTACGCCATTATCAGAACTTACGCGTTGACATTTTCTGGTGTCATTCAGGAAGGAGTATATTTTTTAATATTGTGACAGTTGCATTACGAAATTTTCTGGACGAAGAAATGTGTTTCGTTTATTATCACAGTCATTTCATACTTTTTTATTTCTGATCACTTTTCACGACATAGCCCCAAAAATTCTGTAGTTAAAAATTAATTCAGTTGTACAAAATAGTATTTCAAAAACATAAGACGAAGGAGTTTAATTTAAAAAAAAATCATTCAGGGTTTTTATTTTATATTTTCAAATTTTTTTTTTAATTTTTCAAAGAACTTAGGAAGTTTAAGTAAATAACAACGAACATTAATATCCAGGCAAACAGTGTCCAGTAGTATTTTGTGTACATGTGTAGCGAATTAATTGTGCTGCGAGGATCGCAGCTGGTATTTGAAGTCAATAACTCTCAGCATGAAAGATAACGGTGATATTATTTCGTAAGATCAACAGACATCGTACAAATAGTTGCAGGCTCTGATACAATATCACCATATTATTTTGTCTAACTGCCACAGACGCTTTTGTAAATATCATTTCAAACTCTCGAAAACATCCGGTTTCATTATAATAACTTAAGAAGTGACGAGTGCTGTAATGAGTGATTTAATATATACCTGCCTCATGTTAAGAAGAATTTTATCAAACTGTGACCCATGTGAATATTGAAACGAACTGGGAGAAAATATTGTGTGAGTGTTATTTTTATAAAATTATCTCAAATGCCATCATGCTATTTCTTTTAGACAAATTATTTTTCTGAACAAATAGATGTTATGGATTGTTTTTGTTAAATGTTTTGAAGAAGGAAGCTTCGTACATCTACAACTAATATCCTGATTAATTTGCACTACTAATCTCATTACAGTTGATGTTCAAGCCACGAATTTGTAATGTGAATTCGTGGAACTGTATGATGTTACCTTGTGAAAGTGAATTTGCGTAAATAACGTGCATATATATATATAGGCCTACATTCACACAATTACAATAATAATGAGCATAATTTTTCTAGCTATGCTTGATCTTCAACCCTAACTGCTGACCTTACGCAAGACGATCTCCCGCCCTCGCACAGAATGAAGACAGTATCCAAATGCAATGCCAGTCAAGTAGGGGCTGGCCCGAGTGTAAGCTGGCATGTAGGCCAGCATCTCGGATTCAGACTTATTGCCACTGAATCTGAAAAAAAAAAAAATAACGTATGCTTCAATATTCTGGCAGTTGTAGCGATTTGTAGGCTTGTCTTACAAATAAAAATATGCATCATTGTACCTGAAAGTCCCATTTTAAATTATTATCTTAATTTCTGTAGTAATTTACAACAGAAATTAATAGTTTCGAAACTTCGTTTAGGTTCGAAGTGCACCTCAGAAAACTACATAACAGTAAGAAATCTATGAGGTAAAAGAGACTGATACTACTTTTGCATATTATCATGGCTCCGATGTTATCTGATATAATCAATTCATTTATCATATTCTTGAAACTGTCTCTGAGAAACTGTTTCACAGTCTTTACAATGACGAATGAATGTAGGCATAAAGCATAGCTTTGCTCACAAAAGACTTGCATAGTAACGTGTCTTTCGAGGATAATGTAGCTATAGCTCTGCCTTTGAACAGCGAGGTTAATATCTGTAACTTCCCGTTAATCCATGCTACATAGTTTATATATCGTTACACCTTAAGCTTAAGGGGGCCGCCTACCACGCGCATAAATTGAGTTGCAGTGTTTTTACGATACTATTTTACATGCGTTCATTGTACCAATGTACAAAAACAAAACTCACTTCGGACACGGTTGAAATGTCATTGTTAAAACATCATGCGCATTAAAAACACTGTTTCTAAGTCCTCCAAAATAGTTTTTTTAATGCCTTTTCAGAATGCCGTACCTCAGTATGTACTAAACGATTGTATGCAAAACTCAGAAATAATCGTACAATGAACTTTCCTACAGACTTCCCACAGTTAAAATTATATGGTCACCTCTTTAATGTCCCATAGCAAAAATGGATCGGCGGGAATCTTGTACGATAATTCAGCACTTGACTCGTTGCGGTTATGCGGCATCTGATACGCGCTTCATATTCGCCCTGCTCTTTGCAGTTGTAAATGTACAAAAACTACACTCTGAATATGAAACCTGAACCCAACCAAAAGCAACTTAGCTCATAAATATCAACAATATAACTTTAAAATTATTGTCACACTCAGGAGCAATAGTATGCTGTTTGTAGAGGTACCTATAATGGATCGTACTTGATAAACTTATTGAAAATTAATTATTTTCATACAACTAGTTTCCCAGTCAAAATATATATATTTTTTTTATTTTTCGAACTGCGAATTGAAATATTATTCAATGGGGACCAAATGACAATTTAAATTTTATGAAGTATGAATATCATTTTATATGACGTGGCCTGGAAAGTATCTGTGAAGATAAAACAACTTTGTTTTCGAAAACTCCATTGGAATTCAACCCCGTAAATTTATGAGGCGATTAAATTGTAACTAATATGTAAACCGTTTTTATACGTAGCGAAAAGAAAGTGAATTTGTTCGGCTTCGTATATGGCATTCTTTCTTAAATTATGTATATTATGGAATGAATCCACCCTGAGTGTGATACTCTAGGTAGTATTCAGTACTAGACATTTTGGTATAGTTACGAAATTATGATCCGTCTAGTCCGCATAAGAACACGCAGAAAAAGTAATACGTTTTAATAATAACAGGAACTGTTTACATTATTTTAACAAGATTTTTTTTGACAAAAAACAGTACACAGAACGGAACTGGAATAAGTGATTTCAATTAAACAGTTGACTAACATAATCACAGTACAAGCAAAAACCTTATATTTCAATACCGGACAACCTTTCTAATTATTGGAAACATTTTTGTTTTGCTAGTGAACCTAGTGATTCATGCTTGTGATAAGTAATTTTTTATAATTTTGTTTCACGTGTATTTGCAGTGGGTATACATTTGATATTTTAAAAAAAATTACAAACGAAGTTTCATAGAGAATAGTACACACATTTAATTAAGGTATTTGATTTAAGGCACATGAAAAGAGCATCGCTCGCACCCTTGGGTGAAGGACTTATTCTACAGTACTTTTGGGCCATAACTATGAATTTGGGCAGCGTCAGGTGTCATTATGCCCTTGATACATTTTCTAGAGTGTGAACCCACCTAAATATCTTTGACAGATAGATTTGATCACAGTCAAAGTCTGATATAAATTAATAACGCGTATTGCGTAGGTTTCTCAAGAGACGCGGACATTTTGCGGGTTCAGCGACCTCCTAGCTGGACTCCACAGTCTTGGGTACACTACATCTTCTGAACTTGTTCATTGGTTACTGCTCCAGTGAGTGACAGCTGTACTTCTGACAAGGTAGCGCGGGAGTTAAAGAGTGTTTTCATGCAGGTTTTCTGTTGGTTCACAGTCCTCAAGGAAGAGTTTCAGCGACAATGACCCAATCACGGGGTAATTAACGTGTACAGGAGTTTAAAATTTAACGTCTTCTCAATTGAATTTACGAAATTTCTGGGTCTCTAGTGACAGTGTTACGTAATGAGCAGACTCACCCGAGCCTCAAGGTGAGCACCCAGGGCACGTGGTTGACAGCGACGATGGCAGCGGGTATGGCGACGGAGACAGCGAGAGCCAGTGTTAGGATGACCAGGCCGGCTCGGGGTCTCCTCCACAGAGGATACAGCACCAGAGGTGAGAAGACGAACAACTGCATGTCCACTGCCAGGTACCAGCTCGGCTTCATGCACTGGGGGTCGGCAACGAAAAGCAAACATTATGTTCACCAGAGTGTGGCTGTGTCGTATACTTTAAAGAAAAAACAAAAAGTCGTGGTGTTAGGACATTGTTCTACGGAGGATTGTTAACATGGTCATTAGCATGTTCTTATAAATACAAGCCTGAACACTAAACCTGATGCTACCACTTTATGAATGAAAGTACCTCTAGTACAATGGTGTTGTATTAACATTGCAACATATCGACATGCTACTAGTGCCCCTAGCGGTTCCGATACAAACTTGCTACTCGTAGTTCCAGTTACTCAATGTTATATCAACACCACTTTACCAGTGGCGCTAATCAGTAATATTAGGTTCAATTTTCAACTCCAGTGTCCATACCCTCTGGTCCATACCAGTTTTTCTATGGCCGTAATTATTGGTAATCCAAAACAGCTAACCATTATCATCAATGTATTTTACATGAATTCGGAAGAGGAATAAAGTTGAAATTACTTTTCAAATGACAAATATACTGTTTTAAGCTTAGTCTACGTTAACTGTAGGATAAAATACTGCAGTAAATATATGACTGTAAGTGACTAGAAATACGGCGGACGCACTGTCCTCCCAAAAACCGTCCTATTTCCGTGGCCACGTGTACATTACAGCATGCCGTCTCACGTATGCTCCTAACTCCATGATGTCCACATCCAAGAACTCAGAAAGACAGGAGCAGGACTTTGCGTTTTAACAGTACACAGGGAAAATTTTATTGTAATGCTTTGTTCGCCCTTGCAGCCGATTTTTTGTTAGTTTAAACGTTGCTAAAAGGCTATCAAACCTAGCGAGTAGATTTCACAGCATGTGTGTTTAATTTCTGCGTCCGAAATAAATTATATTAGACCTGTAAAGATGAAACCCTGCATTGCACACTTAACTAAGGAATTCACTACATAAGAAATGTCTCTAAGCAAGTGAACACTGTAATATATAGCCTACTTAATACTATTCATGGGCTCTTCCTTTTGTTTCTGATTAAATGAGCTAATCGTTTCAGGCTCTTTCGAAAGTTCACGAAGGTAAGTTAGGTCTGCCAAAATTTCAGTTTAAAGTGTTCGAAACTTAATCTGAATGAAATTTCCCCGTGTTCGAATGTTCACCTAAAATCTCCTCGATCAACTCACTCGTTCGAGCAGGGTGAGCGGGGAAAACATAACTAAAAACACAACGAAGTGAAACTGAACGCACCGTGTTCAAAATATCGAAGAAACAAAAACGAAACGAATATTTAATTCTATTATAAAAATTATGTATAGACAATGCGGACGTTGCACTTCAAATTAACATGTATATAAAATTGCATGATTTTTTGTTTCCGCCATCTTAAAAACCTAAACAGTGTTACAGGCGTTAATCAAGATCATGATGATCGACAAAACCCGGCCACGTGATTGAGATAATCTACCTACTGCAGCCTGTGTGCTTTTGAAAGCCCTCTTGTCCCTTATGACATCTACATGGAAGAAATACTAACCTTGGTATCTACCTACAAGAATTACTGATGCCCCATGCCTTAATTTTTCAATATATTTTGGACTGAACATGTACCACTATTAACTCTAGGGCATCTAGGAAGTCCTCCGAGATGACTTGATGACTAACAATAGTGAACAAATCATTGCCAAGTGCTTATGGAAATAGCGTTTTATCATTTGTAGGACTATACAAGTTACATATCTCCTCCTGACTTAAGTTGTACTAACGATTTATTCTAAGATGTTGGGGCAATTCAGAGGTATTCTGAGTGCTTGCAAACTCTGTTAACATAATATTAATAATATTTTGTTTTTGTTTGTCATAACAACGTTAAAAAAACAAAGCAAGTACGATGGTAATTATAATAGTTCTCACATTACACACAATATATTCATTTTTATTTTAGTTTTGATAGCTGAGATCAAAAAAATTTCGTCAAGACATTCAGAATAAAGTGAATTTATTAATATACATATTTCTAATATGTAAAATAAAACGCAATTTACGTAACACTAACAGCAAAATGTTGAGGAACCAACTTTTAGCTCTACTATTATTGACCATACGTGGTTTTTCTTATCTCAGGAATGGACTGATTTTATGTCATGGAGGTATTAGACTAATGCCTCCATATTGTATGTCATATGTGAGTTATTATCATCGCTATCGTATTATTTATGTTTGCGTGTGTTTATGTGTGTATTGTTTGTGTGTATTCATAAACAGATTAACAGTATAAAGGTTCAAAACAAACTAGAAATTATCTATATGGTTCTGAACCAGTCGATATGTGATATAGTATGTATACACAATTAAGATCAACATATTATTTACATGTTTGGCAGCTCTTATCTGTGCGTGTTTATATAAACTATTTACATTAATGTATGTAATAGTACTGTAAAGTAATGGCAGAATCAGTGATGTTCCGCTGATTACATTTCTTTAAACTGCGTTACGATGGAATTATTGCAAAAGTACAAATTAAAATAATAAAACTGCGTACCTAGACTTTTAATTAAATGCGTAATTTTGCACATGCCATAACTCAGTTTTTCTGTGTGTTGTACAGAGTTAAAGAAAAACATTCACAAAAAAAAATATTAAAATATTCTGATAGGGTTATAAACTACATTTAACATGTAACACCGACATGCAGGGTGAACACACGACAAAATATCAGCAGCGTTAAGGCAATAATTTGTTGTCGTTTGTAAATTTTGTCCGTCGTTTTCTGAATAATGCGTTTCTAACAAAGTGAAACTTTTTAAAAGTAGTGTACCTCGTAGAGAGCAATAGAAAGAAGATGAAACATACTAAATCTCAATCATCACAAAATAAACGAATAATGGAATTTCTTATCATCTACGTATTATACATACGGAACATTAAAATGCAACTTATCGAAACATAAACTTAGTTTTTTAAAACTAGCACATAAATTATTAGCAAACATTTCTGTAATGAGTGTACCTCAAGGTAATGTATTTTGCCAGACACCTTTATTATTTTTAATAAGACTTCCTTAACAACAAAAATAATAAAATATAGTAAATTTAACACGGCTTGTGATGCCCCACCTTAAATCGTACTCAGTAATTATTTGTTTCCGATACCATTTCCATGTACTAATATTTTCCGTTTAATGTTGAATATCGGACCTAAGACGTTTTCTAAAACACCCCAGCTGGAGTAGACCAGGTTATCTCAGTCACTTGACCAGGTTGGTCGATAACCAGCAACTTAAAGAACGCATGTAAAGCTATTCTAGTTCTTAATATGGCGGGAATAAAAACGTATGCACATTTTCTACATGAAAAAATATTTTGGTAGATTCTACGCCCGCAGTGCATTCTTTAGACGATATTTTACTTACATTTAAATATCATATTAGTTACGATCTTTTTCCTTCAATGTTTAGAACATAGTACATTCAGTTTCACTTCGTTGTTGTTTTGGTTAAATTTATTGTTTACAATTTTTTTCCCACCAAATGGCAACTTTCGCCGGCTAACCGCCACTTACCCTGCTCGAAAGACCGTTTGTTGAGTATTGAAACACGGGTAAAATTCACTCGGATTAAACTTCGAACACCTTCAAATTTTAGTCGACCCTCGTAAGTTTACGAAAGCGCCTCTAGAGCATCACAAGACTAATATCGAAACAACTTGTATTTTTGTGACACGTGCATCAACGTGTTAGGGGCTGTTGTATGTGTGTTAGTACGGGATGGGTCTCACCATGTCTTCGCCGTTATGCAGGTAATTGTTGACATAGAGTAGGTTAGACCACCAGCCTCTAGCGCAGTTCTCCTGCACTGTGCCAACCAGCCTGCTCCACAGGGGACCCGACCCCGTGTGTGACAGCAGTGTTGCGTTGAAGAACACTACTGCCGCGTACGCCGGGGTGATTCTGCAACACGCCGCACACCTATGCTCGCACGGTAAGCTACCGTTACGCCGCCGTGACTAAACAGATTGTTGCAAAATTGCGTGTCAATGGGGAAACACTCCTGACAACTAGAGGAACAAAAATTATATATAGGTCGTTCGAGATAAAGTGAGCACTAAAAATTTACCATTTGAAAATATCACCAGCCGTTACTGCATATAATTTAATATACACAATAGTTGTCTTACTACTTGTATGGTTGGCAACGAGTTAACCGAATGTAGTTCCGGCTATTTTCTTATTTAAATGCAAGGCTATTGAAACGAAACAATTTAAAGTGACATATTTTAATTTTATATAACTAATATACTTTTTTTTATCAAATTATAAAGGTTCGTACCGACTGCAAAATTTATCTTACACACGCAAACATCATGTGACGTGTCAAGAGAGGTTAAACATTTCCGGTCGTTAAACGTTATGCGCGGAAAGATGCGAATTTGCTAAAAATAGAACTTACGCAGGGTTATTTTAGTACTCGCTTTATCCCGAATAATCTATATGAACATGATTCCTAAAATTCACCGTTTCTGCACTACAGTTCACAGCATGAGACGTATATTGCATAGTGTGCGAACTAGATCATGATATTGTGGAATGCACTCGCAGCAATTTTTGGCAACTACACACCAGACAAGATGTATTCAATTGGACGGCACACATTCTGCGATGTAGCATTCTACAGTATATGAACCAGCCCACGCGCTACGCACTGTACGACATATGATCTGTAGTACAGAAACTTTGTGTTTTCGGACCAATGTTAGTCCAACATTTTGTCTTCCTCTAGACGCAATAACTAGAGACCTGAAAATTTCGCGTTTTCTTTTAGGCGCAAGCAGGAATTCAAGCAACTATAGGTCTGTATCACGTTCGCAATTGGTCGTCGACTTACTCGACACTTCCTGGAAGTAACCGAGTCAATAATATAACTGTAGCTGAATACAGGGCCCATTTCACAGTGTCAGCGAGCAGTTAATAAACAGCTGCTGTCAACACGATTTCACATATATTCTTGGAGGCTAGCCTACAGCTGACTGAACCCGCGAAATTTTCCGGTCTCTGGCAATAACTGTTTCTCCAACATAATGGCACGCAATTTTGCAACATGCTGTAGATCTATTCACGCGATCAAGCGAATACATTTAGGTCAAAACTTAAGAACGCTGGGTACCTCCCACCTCTTTATTGTTACTTTTGTAGAAGTCTTTCAGCAAGTAATCACCAAAAGGGGCACCACAAAAAAAAAAGGAAATTCATTTTGTTTGCATGTTATTTTGTATATTTAATTAACTGTCAAAATCACAAAATTGACGTTTTTGTATAGCCATTATAAGGAAAACTAAACGACTCATAGGACTGAAAATGGTGACAACGAAATACTACTTTCCAAAATTTAAAGACGTAATTTGCAAATTCAGTAGACAAAAATTTATTGTAATACATGTAAAAGACGACAACGCACAAATGTTACTTAAAATGTTTCTTCAGTGTAACTGTTTTTTTTTATAATGACTATGCGTATTCTCCAAAACTGAGTCTTTGGCATTTAGTTATACAAAAAATACAACCAAAAGCTTTACTTTGTGAAAATTTTACTCCTTATAGCGTTCAGTAACTTACCATAATTCCACATAGGTATAAAATTAAGAACTGGAAGGTGATATGATGTTAGTATTGAGAATCACCGTAATGAAGGAGTAGAGAAAAGGGGAAATGTCCAAGAAAATCGTCCACCTAATAATATTAATGAAAATAACACAAAAGCTATATAAGTGAATTTATCTTATTAAACATAAAATACACAAAAATAAGAAAACATGTTTTGGTTTAAGCAAATTTACGGACGTTTACAAAAACGGCCGATAAAATCATTGTAAAAATTAAGCAGAAAGTATAAAATACACTTTGTACGTAAACGTAAAGCGAAAGGAGTAGTGAGTATTTGAAACCGAATTTGAAACTGAAATTTAAAAATAAGTGAAGTAAACCGATAGTACTCAGAATATTACTTAATGCTAATAGGACCGACAAACCCACAGCAAACGATGGTTGATATCATCCACCCTTATGAAAATAAAAATTGTGGTAATCCTTAAATGGAGTACAATATTTGTACCGTTAGGATATTCTAACATATTAAGGAAGGTGAATTATTGAATTATCTGGCAAATATGGCAAAAGTAGTCCTCTTGTATAAACTGACTCATGCCGACCGTTTACGTACAAAATCCTCATTAGGCTTCGACGTAGTTATACAGATCTTAGCGCATAGACAAAACTGAATACATGCGTATTTGTTTCGCTGCAAAGATCACGTACCGTAAATTAGTTAACATCACATGACTGAAATCAACACTTTGTACCTGACACTTTAATTGTAGCTGAACGTGCATGTGTGTGTGGAAGCAAAATAAATGGTTTGTCGTGTGTGGGTTTGATCGTTCCACTTACCTGACGTACCTGACCAAGTAAAACGAGAATATATTAAATGAAGATCCCTTCTTCATGTTGTTCATGAACGTGTAGGCCAGCAGGAAACCTCCGAGCACGAGGAATGTGTCTGTGGACATTTTTCCAGTAGAACTTAGCACCATCGCGGACTGGTAAGTGAAAACCTGCGACATGAACATGAAGTAATCTGTGAGTGCATTCTTCTATAATAGCACTCACGCAATTGTTATGTAAAGTCACAAACTTTGAAACAAACCAAAGCCATACATGTCAATTTTTTGTGATTCACGAAAAGCAAAAAAAAAAAAAAATCATTGAACACTTGAAACTGACTGTGTATTACCCAGTTATATTTGTATAACATTAACTGAGAAACAAGCAGAGAAAATCAATTAATTCACTGAAACAGATGTAAACATAAACACAGAACATCTGTTAGACGATTAATTTTATTATATCAGTATAGCTTAGTTGTACAAGATGAAATGAAGATTTCAAAGTGGTTACTTTCCATTGATCTTAAGGTTGTAGAGACCTGCCAAGCTGGTTGAAAACACGTTCCGCCACTACCGAAACTATCACTTTAATTGCGCAGTTGGAATTGCTTTATCTGCTTCGTCTTACGCGTCGGCGTAAAACAGAAATATAGTATTTTATTTCATGCTAGGTCATAACTTCCTGTTTCTACAGTTGGACTTCCATTGGCTTTAACATGTAACTTATTAAGAGAAGGCAGTAGTGTTAGTGACGATACGTATAACACAGACTCGATTCAATTCAAGAGAGTTAAGTTTGATAGCTCGTAGCCCGCTGTGGTCTTAATGCGCATAAATGTACGACGTAAAAAAAAAAAAAAAAGATAGCCAATCCAATGGTTACTTCAAAATAGAGACAGGTAAACAATGTAATGAAACCATCTTAAGGCTAAACAACACCGAAAAAAACTTTGTAATAAAACTGTTATACCATACGTCAAAGCTATTTTATTGCCTTTGAAGTCATAAGATCTGCACTGTGCTCAGACACATTAACACTACTGAAATCTCTGCCACTTTAGTAAAATAAAAGACTCCAGTAGAACAAATTGAAGATGTATATCGAATTATCTGCTCGTATGGAAACATATACATTAGACAAACTAAGAAAAGTCATCATCAGGGGTAAAGAACACATTACAGATTACAAACAGGAAAATCCTCGGTCAGCCGTAGCATAACGTTAGGTCGCAACCAAATACAGCATCGAATTTGACACAGGCACTATATCATAACCAACATCAGCTATTGTAAGAAATGATACATCCGAATAGCAAAAACTTCTAAACATCCATTCAACATTAACAGAAAAATGGTTTCTAACTAAACAATATCTAGGCACAAAAAGAACCCACAAAAATCAGCAACATCGAAAGACAGAAGCTATCTCGTCCCTGAATGGCCAAGCACATCCGCAACACGGGAAATCACCAGTGGTTGGCCAAACTACTATAGCTTATCAGAGTGGAGGCTTCAGGGAATGGCAGATAGCCCTGGCCAATCAGGGAACACCTTGACACAGTCCAGACAGAGTACATAAAGGAAGGTGGACCTCTAGCGAGTTATGGAAGCTTAGGCTTTCGTCGCGGATGACATATGAGAAATAGTCAACAGAAGCTCAAAAGGTAAAAGTTTATACTGTTGATACTTTATCCTTGAAGATATAGGCGGCAATGTCTTTTAAAACCTCGTCGGGAAGAGAAGCGACAGGGACGCGGCTATAACCTAAGTCAAGCTCTCGATGACAGAACTGTTTAAAACACAGTGTAACGTGGTGTTTTTATTCATTGTCATAGAGTGCCTTTCTCCGTGATACAAACATTTCAGTCTACATCTTCATAGTATAAAAAAAAGGCATAAGCTATTCCGTTGATTACTTTAGAAGATTTGTGTTTTAGCTTTCTTTTCAGCGTTATTTGTCATTCCGGCACTTGTAAATGGAAATATAGCAACGTCAACGAATATCGAACTCACAAGAATTTAACGTCTGGGAACACAATTGAAATATTATATGTTACTATTACACTAGACCAAGAGATTTTCGAAAGTACTCACTCTACTACGAACAAACTAGTCCTATACGTATTCATTGAGCCGTGAAGAAACCATAACCGCAACGTGTCGACTATTGCCAATGCCAGACTATCAGCTTTAACTTAAGAGACCGTTCCAGTGTTTCAGGGGCATGTATGTTACCCGCATTAACCCTATTTTAATCAGGCTAATCTTACTATCGTTATAGCAAAAATATTATTACACTTATAAATACTATCTCTGCGTTTTATTAAAGACGCAGCGTGTCTTGTTTGAGCTGCGTTCATAATGTAACCACTGGTTATACTCGAGTTTACAAAATACAGCTCGAATAAGAGCAGATGTATCTGAAACAAAATGATATCAGAATTTTTATACGCGTAACATTTTTATTGCTATAAACATAGTAAAAATAGCATTTATTTTAATTGAAATAATGAGGGTTGCATATACGCACCTGGAACACTGGAACAGCCTCTTTTAAAGTAACCTGCTAGAGCTAACTAGACTAGTTCGGTCATGTGACCACGAGCAGAGTTTAGGCTGGTTGTTTACTAACACTTGCCAGCAGTTCAAGAACTTTAGATGGTGATAACTTTAAATAAACCTACATATTTTGTACACCTGTCAAAAAAAATCTCATATTCAACGAAAGAAGTTGTTTAAAAAGTTATGTTATGTAAGAAGAGACGATACATAGTAAAAATGAAAATACATGCTATAGCACCATCTACTCCAGAGCACTGGCGAGAGCAAGTATAGGGATTTACGTGTTATATTAGGCAAGGCTCAATGACTTTCCGACATCGCTTTTGGACTAAATCAATCAAAGTTAGTGATAGCAAATATGTAAGTTAGACAGGTATACTCCCGTTCGTTTAGCTTTAGTATAATTTTACAGCTACTTATGGGCAAATGTTTTTAATATTTAGTAATATGTGCCGCAATACAATACATTTTATAGTTTTAAAATGTTATCTAGATGTTAGTTTCACCATGTATAATATAAATTTGGGCTTGTATTGTGCCAAATAAAAAAAATATTATTTTTGGGTTATAAAAGTTACCAAAGCTATGCGAAAGGGAATGTACTAATGGTCCCGTCTTGTAGAATGCAACGTGTAAATCCCTATCAAATCCCTATCCTTGGTCTCAATAGTACTCCGAGGAAAGCCTGTGGTGCACGACTCACTCGCACGAGCTGCAGCCTGTTGACAAGCGGGATCCTCGCGGCCAGCAGCGTCTTGTGCAGCAGTATCACCCACAGCACGCTGAGGAAGCGTATGCCACTGAGGCACGTGACGTCACTCGAGCGAACCTCACTGCTAAGCAGCCTCCTGCCGTTGGTCAGCAGCGAGAACGCCGTCAGCGCCTGTGTCGCGCCTGCACACCGCCAATGTTGCCACATTTATACCCATCACACTACTAAAGTAATTATACTACAGGTTATGATTGTATCACTACAGCGTGACCGAGCGAGGTGGTGCAACTGTAACACGGAGGACTTGCTTTCGGGAGGACCCGGGTTCGATTCCTCTCTTCGAACATCCTTATTTCGGTTTTCCATGGTTTCCCGAAATCGCTCCAGGTGAATGCTAGGATGGTTCCTTAACAAAATATATGGCCAACTCCTCTCCCAGCTGCTGCCATAGGGCGCGATCCGATTGTCGCTGATTACATCGGCCAGTTATTTCAGTGATATCAGCTATGGTTCCATTTCTGCTGACAACCACTGGGCCCTGATCCGTATATGTATGGTCTAATACTTTACAAGTAATACCACTTGTAACTACAAAATTATAAAAGTATTGTGTTCCACAAATCATTTCTCCTCAGTTGTAAAATATTAGTCTATACTTATTAGCTGCAAGTAACATTTTCATGAACTACTAGTGTTCTGTTCCACAAAAAATATTACTAGTAGTAAAACATTTTCGACGTGTATGAAATGCTTCACAAGCGAAGAAAGGATTGTAAATAAATGTAGAGTATTAGTAGCATTTTGTTGTGTATAACCCCCAGATGTGATCAAGTAACGATTAACACCTTAGAAATGTTCATAGGTTCAGGAAACAATCTAATTTTTCTTTAAATTCGCCTGTATAATATTATTAACATTTAAGGTTAAGCCTGACAGCTACTGAGCAACTATTAAAATATATTTGGTTTTAGGTTAGAACATGTAACAAATAGAACACACGATATTTCAGTTAAACAGCAAATAATTATTGCATTGGATTCGCTAGGAAATGGTGGACAATATCAAGGTGTCGCAGACACCATATCTTTTTTTTTTTTTTGCAACCACAACTGACTACACTTGTAGAAATCTACCTTACTTACAAGTAAACAAGTAAACATTGTTTTTTTGGAACACAAGTATACACTAACATATTTTACAAGATTTTTAACGTGTGACTAATAATTTATTGACCCTACTGGTGATCACAGAGGATGATTTCGACTGACTGGTTGTGCGAGGCTAACGACTTCTGCGGACTACTGACACTACCGGAGCTCGGGAGGACGTGAAGTGCTAGTGAAAATGGACATCGGCACGATATTCAAAACATATATCCTCTAGAAACGTTTACAAACACTAAAATTATCGTTGTGATGTGTTAAAGTAGATTTAGTAATTACTATACATAAAAGTATTTCTTGAAAATGATTTTCTTCAGACGCCAATGAAAATCAACATTAAAACTGAATCGATGTTTTTATGAAGCACATACTGGATAATTCTGTAAAATGAAATTATTCTTATACGAATATAAGCTTTCAATTAGATGAGGAAATTGTGAGTAATGGTTAAATTCGTATTCACGGATGAGTTTTCTTTTATTCACATAGCTGACAATCATTCTGGAACTCTCAGATCGCTGACGATGACGAAATATTTACTGATTACTGATATGGTTCCGATATTGCTGGCAAACACTGAGAGGCCATCAGTGTTTTAAGTGATCACCAGCAGTAACTGATCGCGGTCATTGTACCAAATGATATATCACTGTCTCTAACGACCTCGCTGCCGACCAGATGTAAAGCCCACTGACAGGTGTGACGCGAAGGGGCGATGCCTCACTAAAAATTCTCATCATTTAGAACACTACTTTGGCTGCCGCGTGACAAATACTGACATATATTGTAAATAGTTCCTTATCACAACAAACTAACCTTTTTTACGACATCCTGTTATTATTACTTTTCCGCTTATTTGTAATGTCATATATCTTTGGCATTCCTACATGCAAAATTTAAAGTCACAATTACACGTCTGCTTAAAAATATTATGATTTCTTTGTACAGACAAACCAAAATTTTACTTGAAATAAATTAATAAAATTTAACTAACTCATCAGTTTCACAAACATTCGCGCACAAAATTAAAATTGAAATTTTCGGCTTCATCGCATCCGCGACGCGAATGAAATCGCGAGTACACTCTGTTTGCTTACATTGCACGTCCATTGCTTGTAATGCTTGATAAAGCCATTATTTAATGTTGGATGATTTGGTTCAGTACAGGCGAAAAGGTTTAATACTGATTTTATATGGCCATAGAAAATAAAGACGAAAGAAATATCAGTTTGGGTCTACAAGTATCGTATTATATTATCACATTAGTAACAATTACGAACTAAATACGGCTACAGTTTTGTTTGAAAAACACTACAAGAGCACAAAACTCAGTCTTATATAGCAGAGACTGGAAAACTAGAACAACTAATATAGGACTCATCATCATATTTAATCAAACGAAAACATTGTGATGCTTAATTTGGTAACAGTATTTACGCTGTATATACTTTTCTCTTTTCCGTAATTATTCACATCCTTTCGGTCTAAAGATGGATGCTCAAATTTTGCTAAAATTTTCCTCCTTTTTCTTCACTTTAGCAACCAACGCATAGAAACCCTACGTCTGTAATGGCTGCAAAGCTCAAGATGCTCTGCCGCCAGCGCAAAGTTCTGAGCTAATGCCTTCCACGCCACTTCGCGCCACACCGCGAAGTCTATTGTGAATTACGATTTAGGCAGCTGAATTATATTAGTTTGGCGAGTAGCAATTTTCGTCGCTTGTTGCGGTTATAGCGGTAAGGGGTCTAAATCGGGATGTCTTTATTTTCGGTGTACATATATTTTGTGGTTAGAGGAAGTGATTTCAATTTTTGCAAATAAAACTAAAGACCTGAAATGACTTTGATTCTTGTGACAAATTTTTATCTTGTCTAACTAACATAAATTTTATCTTCATCTCTCGGCTTATTAGACCCCTTGCCGACTCCAGTATAACTTGCGTCGAAAATTGTCCCATACCATACTAGTTATAGTAATTTATATTATCAGCCTACATTGCAGTAGAATTAACCTTATCGCTACTATGAACAATAATTTTTCTTTATATTGTTGTGAATTTTACCTTCGTTTGAAAAACATATATCGCATGTTACAATTCTAAAGCAAAACATTATTTGTATCTTAACCGAATAGTCAGCAGTTACTGAAATTTTTTTTTTGTAAGAGCATCACAATTTATGATTGTGTGTATTTTGAACATAATTACAACTAAGAGTAATAGAGTTTTCATCAATATTCGAGGATATAGTTTGTTTAAAATGTTTATTGTTTTAAATAATACATAACGATGCTTTACTTATTCAAATACAATGCATATAGTTAAGTGAAGGTAGTTAGCTACGTCTCTATTACAATATTTTCAAATAAATCTTGATAACGTCTTCAGTGACAAATATGTTTTAAAAAATGTATCATGGACAGTGCCATGGGCTCATAATCACTTGCCAGGATTACGCAAGGAGTGTTGGGGGGGGGAGGGAAAATGTACAGATTCTGTTGTAAGGAATCTCACTGGATTTGCCTAGATTGATTTAGGGAAACCACGGAAAAAACGAAATTTACATTTACATTAGCCAAATCTTTAGTTGACACGTCATGCACGACTGTAATACAGGCTGTCTACCTCCCAAGCACCCAAGACGTCTTTGCTGTCTGACAAAACAGGTGAATTTTAAGGTGAAAGTCAAACAATTTTTATTAATTTTTGTATGTTAGTTACTAACATGATTTCTAATTCTTTCTAGAGTAGGGTTAGAGACTGCTGTAGTTATACGAGAGTATAAAACACATTTAATACAGAAGGGATGCTTTCTCTGTAATTGCGTTTTCACATGCCTGTATGTTACTTTACATTGCCTTATCGCAAGCTATTGCCAATTAATCGTTGCTGACAAGCCTCTGATATCCATTTTCGAGGGTCTCTACCACTCTCAAAAATTACTGTAGAGCATAATGTTATAAGTAATGTTTCCTTAATATTTGTTCTTAAATATTCTACTATTACCACAATAGAAAACAATGACGACTTATCATTTATAACACAGAATATATATAGCGACTAGAACATACCCCGGCACATAGCTAGTGTTATTTTATACGTGTACAAATCTTCACTGATAATTTGGGATGACTTTTAGTTTACAAGAGTTGTTTCATCGCGATTAAAGTGATAAAATTATACGACGTGTGTGGAACGTCTGCAAGCAAGCACAGTGATGTAATGATGTGATAGTGTAACAGATACACTAAAAGATACTGAACTTTTTGATAAAAATATAAAACTTCACATACATTAAAATTAATTACCAAAAATATTTTTGTAAAGGGCGCCACAAAAAATTATCCCCCAAACAAAATGGCAGCCTAAATTTGAACTAAAGTAACGAAGATATTTAAAGGGGTTACATCTGCCTTTACATACGTCACACATAGTTCATTTCCATTTTAAAATTTTTAATTTTATTCTCTACAAATTCATTTCTGATCGTATGTTCACAACTCTCCCAAAGATCAAATTCGTACCTCTACGATTTTTATTCATAAAGTTGGTAATAAAACGACAAATTGCTAACAAAGCCTGAGGAACTAAGGTTTTGATTTTGGCAATAGCTGAAATATCTTGGAAACAACAAGCAATTCCGGAAACATACCTAAATTACTTTAGGAAGTATAAACATTAAACTAACTTTAATTTGGTACCAATATAATTACTTTCTAATCATTATTACAAAAAAGAGCTAAGAACCATACAAAAAGAATTTAAAAATACATTGTATTTAACTTTAAATTGTAATATTCAAACTAGAAGTGCTGAACAGTAGATTAAAATACGTATATTGGCGAAGTTGTTAGTTAAAATGCATACTCATTTCATATTTCGATACAAAATATCATAAATTATTGATAACTCTGTACTTTCATGTTGCAGGTTAAGTGGTGAAATTAAAATATTAGATTAATGAAACATTCCGTGAACCAGAAATCGAGTGGTCTAAATATTGTACTTGCCAATCTTCAGTTTTTAAAAAAAATTACTAATTCCTTCGCTTAGTTAAAGTCCAAATGCAGTTAAAACCGGCTTTGCTGTGCTGGCGACAAATTTATCAAATTTCCAAGATCTTCGGCACTACGTAAGCTTAATGAGGGTGAAGGTACCGAACACAATTTGCAGAAATAATAATGCATGTAGGCATAAGAACTGCTACCTTCGATTCGGTAAGACAAGGTTTGAAAGATCATCAGTGCTTCGGAAAAAAAGTTGCAAAGTCAATAGACATACTTTCATTCTTCTGTAAAACTAGGTATCTTCTCAAGTAACACTAAAATTACAGTTGTTATTTTAATCGCTTATACATGAAAATAATTAAAGTTTTAAGCCCAAGATTTCACATTTCACTCTAAATAATATTTCATAGTCTAATATGTCTGAACGAGTACCGAGAAAGGTGACTAGTACAACATTCACAATAACTTTTGTATGCCTGAGTATGCATATTTGATTATTACGTACGTTTATAAATTTGAAAAACTACGATATAGGTACAAAAAAATGCAATTAAATGCACTTTCTTAACGAATCATAACACTATTTCTTGTGATTTCCAAGATATTTACTGCGTTGAAAATTTTTATTTTTACATTTTTCTTATTTTTATGCAATTTATTTCTTTCTTGTCAACTTTACGAGTATAACTATTAATAATAAATTTGTGGCGTCTAAAATAACTTTTTTTATATAAAAATAAATTCTGTGCGATATGTGTAAAGGCATAACTAACACTTTTAAATAATCTTAATCCTTCAATTTCAAATTAGGCGCCATTTTGTTTGGGGGTACGATTTTTTTTTGTGTCATCTCTTCAAAAAATATTTTCAGTTGTATTCTGCGATTTGTAAACTTGCCACACTAATGTACAGGAGTGTTAATGATGTAGTTATGGTAAAACTGTTTCGCATACTTCAAAGGTAGCGTTCCTATATATATTTAGGGAACAGTCAAAGGTATGCTGGTATTATCGTACTTGTATGCAAACAATACTCAACATTTGCTCTCTTTATAAGCTTACGTATGGTAAGCGTCCCATACTGTACATAGGTTTGAAACTTCCATTATTATTTTATATGTTTTTTTAACAGTGTATGACGTTTAAGATTTTCCTCAAAAAGTGCAGTGTTATTTCTAATTCGCCTGTGTTCCGATGCAACTATGTCACATACCATACAGCATGTCTCGTAGAACTTGATAGAGCCACGGTATGAAGTTGCTTGACGCTGAGTGGACGTAGCATACAAATTACAGGCATGTTGTGGACATTATGATGTGTTCAATAGCCTACACGAAGGCTCAAACATTTGTCGTACAGGTTCCAGAAGACTAGGACACAATAAACCAAAGTTATCTGTATTGACCGTCAAACGTTACGCAGTCCTACGACATCGTCGCTTGACATGCGGTCTCACATTCTGGGCGCCCTGCATCATCAACACCTCATTTCACCATGTACCTAGTCTATGAGACAAGTATCAGCTGTTCGACAGTGGGTTCACAATCCATTGTTTATGCTGCCCTTGACGGCGCACAGTGGGCCGGATTCGACCTTCATGGTGCCAAAAATCGTTCGGGACCAAACTACTTCTAATAATCGCTACATATTTGGCATACTTATAGAGTATATGAATAAAAATCATCTTATAACATACATTTTACTAAATCATTAACTGTTGATGTTTACCTCGGGAGAAGATGCTTATTTCATTGGGTAAGGAGGGTGGGAGAAATTTTTACGAAATAAAGTTAACTTTTTACGCTTTTATATGCTTTTAGATTAAAAATGTTATAAGGATATTTATAATAAACCAAAACAATACAGTGCTTGTAGCAAAGCCCTTCAGATATGCAGGTTTAGTATTTTACCTGCATTATTTCATCATTAGGGTCCATTTATTCCTCTATATATATATATATATATATATATATATATATATATATATATATATATATATATATTCTAAAAATTATATATATTATATTACAACATTTTTTTTTTTAATATAGCAATGCAATAACCTGACATTTATCTCTTACAAACCAGTATTATAAATATTCTCTTCAACAATGAATAAACAGAAACATATGTACATTTTCATTTTGAAATAATAAGTTATCTTAACAACCATATATGCAGAAAACTTAAACGTACACATCAAAAATCATAATCAGATGATATTTCTACATTGCTTTCTTCCGTGTCTTCATTTTCGATGTCTTCCCCATCTAGAGTGTCAACTTCAATTTCGTGAGGGATAAGTATATCTTTCAAATCAATTTTAATTTCAGGGGAAAGTTTACGAATATTTTTGTAGGTAGTTTGCGTGCAGATGAAATAACTGGATCAGAAGTTAACAGAAGTCGGCAAAACAAATCCTTCATATTTAATGTCCTACTTGATTTCCGACAGAAGAATTCACGGTAGTTCCTAACATCTTTGTTTCTAGCCTCTTGTGCCTCTTCAGACAACTGACCCATTGGCAAAATAGAGTGATTCGTGCTAGAGGTACGTAAATTTCGCAGATATATTCCAGGTCAGGTTGAACGCCAATAATATATACTTCATTGTTATGTCTGTGACTTGCTGGCGACTGTTACGAAACGCGTTTGACTATTGCAAGCCAGTAGTAAATAAGGAAATAATGCGAAGAGCTATCGCTTGCTACCTGCTTGTACGGTTATAAGCCAATAGATAATCGATTGTGGCCAGTGGGTGTATAGGACTGACAAGTCTAGGCTGCTGCCAGATGAATCCGCGAAATTGACGTACCTCTAATGATAACCGCGCTATGTTCTAATACTTTATGTACAGTAGGCGTCAGTTCATGCCAGCTGTACAGTTTTCTGTAATGAGATAAAAATCTTTTACAGTATACCTCAAAATTATCGATATTGACTTTCTGACCACTTGCAAGAACAAATAATACAACGGAAAACATTTTTATCAGTTATTGGTCAATTCCGGTTGCTCTGGATGCTGTGGATGGATCACTAAAAAACTTTCTTGAAGAGTTACCATCAGTTGTAGAGCCAAATCCTTGTTTTGAGCGATCGGGATTAATGTGCATTAGTTTCTTCAACTCTTGTAAAACAGATTCTTTTTGCAGCTGGACTTCGGGATCTTTTTTATCACCACGCTTTTTTGATTTAGTTCCTGAAAGTATAAAAAAAAAATATTGTCAGAAATTTAAGCCAGACACTTGTTACATACATAATTATCCAGGACGAAGTGCATTAGTTTATGTGGTGGTAGCTCATAAAAATGTCGAAAATATATTTACATTTTTTTAAAAGTGGATATTTATCACCACACAAACTATAACGCACTACATCCTGGGTCATACTGCGTATGTTTTTACTTACCTAATCTATAGGAAATCGCTAGGATGAATTCAAAAAACCTTATGTAGGCATGAAGCGGTGATATTCCATATTTCAAGACATCTTCATTTATTGGCTTGGAAACAGTCCACGAAGATGAACTTTTCGCTGTCTGCTTACATATAGGGCACTGCACTGTACTAGTGTCAGTCAAAGCACACAAAACTTTGCCATCAATCATTGTGAGTACCAAACTATATTTTATTTCCAAGCCTTCTCTCTTGAAGTGCTGCAAGTTATTAATTTCATTTTGGATGTAATTCTCTTCTTCTTTAATAACCCTTTTCGACTCTTTTACGAACTGAAGCCGTATGGGTCTACAAAAACGCGTGGAGCTCGGTCGAGGATTCTTCCACACCTCGCCATCGTCCCCTGTCAAAACCAGAGGGACGAAAGAAGTTATAAAAACACTTTCGTCACTAACTTCACCTTTTTCTTCCCAAACTTGCTTGTATGCAGAATGCCCAGAAGACCCATCAAACCCCCACTTGCAATGCAATGTAAGTTCCCCTTAAAGTTGGACTTCTAATGTCTGCAATATTCTAACAGCTGTATGATCCAGTATATTTTGTAATGGAACTTGACAGCAAACTTCTGAGCACTGTATATTGCCTGGATAACAAAGTTTTTTTTGCCGCAACCAACTTCGGATAGCTTGGGTATATATCTACATTGTGCTTCTTTGATGACAACCTAATTATATTGTACGATTGTTTTGATAGTTTGGTTTCAATAAGTAGGGACAACGCTTCCTCACAGGAATACGGAACATATGCTTTCTTGTATGATTTTAATTTCAAAAGTCTTTGTCTTGAAGATGTTGGTGTACTTCCAGCTACAAGTTTTACTGTAGATGCTCCTGCTCGGTTGCCTTTTCGTGTGAGACGAGTAGAAAGAACTCTTGCTGTTTCAGGTGTTGTAACAGTGTTGGGTGCACGTTTAATAATTCTTTTCTTTGTCCTCGCGCTGGCCTCATTATACGATTTTCTTGGACGACCACGTTTCTTAAGTGTTTCTTTTTGTGTATCACTTGAGCTGGCCACTGCAACCACGTGTTTAGAGAAATACACGCATGTATCAAGCCACTTAGAATACTTCCTTTCTAAGGTTTTCCGACAACAATTAGAAGTTTTCCATCTTCTGATAAAATTTTTGTAGACACTTTTCAACGATGTCTTCAGAGTGTCTTCGCTCTCGTTCAAACCATATATTTCCAACGTATGGGAATAAAAATCTTCAAAATTTCGTGACCGAAGTACCACTTCTCCCAATTGTCGTTTAGTAACGGTTACCATTTTCGTATCTGTGAAATGAAAACAGAATCTGTAATAAATGGGTTTAGTAACTTAAATACAAGTACACCTCTACCTGTATCACTGCGACTCTTAATAAACTAAAGTATTAGGGGACCTTAAAAATTTACAAAACTTCCTTTTTTATAACTATTTATAATCGTTTACTAATTAAACTTCATGTGATAAACATATACAATCAGGTACGGATTGATGCATATGCAAAGCAAGAGACTTCAAATTCGTGACAGAGGGTAAGGTACCATGCCAGTGGCAGCCGATGTGTTGTTTCTTATTGGGAAATATGTAAAATATATTACAGAAAATAATTTTTTGTAAGTGCTGTATTCTGGTTTCTTTTAAACAGAAAATCATTGAATTATTTGATAAAAGAGCATTGATATTATTACATTAATGTACTGCCTGAATTTAAAGTTAGTCTCAACTCATAAAACTAGTAGTAAAAACCATAGTCTGTTTCAAAATTTTTACCGAAAACACACTAAAAATGAGTGAGAAAACTATAATCATAACAATTAATAGAGAGTAGGGAGGGTAAGAGGTGGGAAAGGGTGTCAAAACTTCATGTCCAGTAAAATAATATCAGTCCATTGAGTGTGGATACGTCCGACCACTTGACTCAGTGGTTAGAGCTCCTGACTGCTGAGCCAAGGGTTTCGGGTTCGATTCCCAGCCGGGCAGGACAGATTTCACTGTCTTTCTCCGAGTTTAGAACGATATGCTATGTTTTCCCCTCATTTCCATGCTGCGGAAAGCAATGGCAAACCATCGCAGAATGACCTCTCTTAGTAAACATTATGAGCTAAGGTCACCTCGTTTCCGTCTCTGGAAATGCAGGGTCGATCATCATCTATGGGTATAATGCTATTTAATTACAAAGTCAGTAATACTCTGCGTGCAAGATAAAAAATACCTGTGAAGTTTATTGCTACGGGAAAACTTGGGTACAAATTAATATTTAGTTTTGTTGTAACAATGGAGCGATTTATCCATGTCGATATTATGTTGATAAAAAAAGGAAGGCATCTAGGCAAGGATACGTCCGACAGTTTCTACTTTTTTTAAAATATAGGGTGTGTGTACACACACACAAACACACACAGACACACAGACACATACAGACACACACCAACACACACACAGACACACACACAGTTCACACACACTGTTCACACACACAGTTCACACACACAGACACACAGATACACACACACAGGCACACACACAAACACACACAGACATACACACACAGACACACAGACACACAGCCACACATACAGACACACACCAACACACATACAGACACACACCAACACACACACAGACACAAGTTCACACACACACTGTTGACACACACAGTTCACACACACAGACACACAGATACACACACAGGCACACACACAGGCACACACACAGGCACACACACAGGCGCACACACACAGTCCCACACACCCCCACACGTTTCATATACACTTATATTTACAAAATATAACTTTCTAAATGTATGCAAATTGTGGGACAAGATGGCCTTAAAGAAGGTGCTATTAAACGCAAATAGTTTAGACGTTAAAAACTAATTATTAAAGTTGCTAAATAGTACTTACCTTAACTAATACATGCGTCCACAAATATAAAATTCAGCTAGTAATGAATTAAAACGAATCTTCCTTCCACCTCTCTGTACAGTAAAGTCACGTGGTCTAATTGATGGTACATGCTGTCTCATAGTCTACGTAGCAGTGATATTTATGAAAGCTTGTTGGTGATATCGGAGCAATTACTTACGTTGCTGAGATTACTGAACCGATGATGCTAGCAGTGTCCAAACGCTCGCTGCGTCAACAGACTGTATTATCGCTGTAGATAGGTTCGCCGGCAGTTCATAATACATAATACTTTATATTTTCTGAATCCTTAAAGTTTCCTCTACATTTGTAATTAAGTAACATTATGAGCCTCGATAAGCCACAAAATGAACGCTTCACTTCATAACAAAAGATGTATCAAAAATGGTAGTTTTTAAAACGTTGATCATATAAGTCTATCACACCTGTACGTCAAAGCGGCAAGTTGATGCAACCAATCTTTATATTATCTGAATCCTTAAAGTTTCCTCTACATTTTTAATTAAGAAACATTGTGAGCCTCGATGAGCCACGAATTGCAGACTTCACTTAATAGCAAAATATGTTACAAAAAACGATAGCTTTAAAAACTTTTTATTCTTCCTTTATTATTAACCTTTTTATGACTTTGAATAAAGTATTTGATGTAGAATTAAATGCAGTTTTATATGATACCAAACAAGATATTAGTTTAAATAAATAAAGTTGTTAAATTCTCAAGTCAATGTAGTTGGTAGAGTCTAGTACTTTCAGTACGCCAAAGTATTGCTACGAACGCTCAGCGTCAGTAGCTCGTCTTGGCTTTATCAGTTCATGAAACTTAAAAATATTTTATACGCGTGTAGTTTACATCTTGAAGAACATTTGGTATTAATTTCAGAAGTAAGTTAAAATATCCAATTTTTCGATTTTTGGCACTCTTGTTTGGTGGATTCTGCCCACTGTGCGGCGTAGCAGAAATGACTGAACTGTAGTGGTTCAATAACATCGTTGCAGAGATGACAGTGCATTACTTGGTTAAATTACGTCTTAGCAGAGATGAGGGCACTTTAGCGGTGCAATAACAGCGGGAACGATATGGACAGAGGACAACTGCATCATTTTTGTTCACTGATGACATTCACTGAACATCACTACAATGGATGGCCGTTGTATGCAAGTATGACGAAACCGATGGGAGACAACACATTCTGCCAAATTTTGTGACAGGCATATCGGCATTACTCCTCGCATTGCGATATAGAGAGAGAGACGTATGGTATATGACGTCAGGTCACGTTTAGTAATACTTTGGAGACTCCCCATGATATAGTGTTACGTCAGTTACATTCTGTGTCCTCGCGTATAGTCTTCGTGAGACAACACCCTGTTTGTCCTGAGACAATACAACGCCCTTCCACGCCGGCACATGTGTAGTAATAATTTCTAAGAAAATTGTAGTAACTTAGCTCAATTTTGTTTCAATCGTGGATGACGACGGACATTACAAATGATACATAGTTTTAAATACCATTTATATGATGAATATTTGCGAGACATGACTAGTGGAAAGTCTACGGCAAACATCGAAAGATAAAAAAAGTTTTTGTGACACTGACAAACAGGGAAACTAAATTATAGTGCAAGTTTGTAACAGCAGTTAAGGTATTTGTCTGCTGACTTTTCCGTGCAACCTTTCAAATTCATAGCTCATATTGTTTGTAGATGGGGCATAGTCAAATTTAAACTCTCAAAAAAATGTATTCCTTCCTGCTCTTCTTCCCTATTTACATGTCCTGTGAGAAGAGCTATAATGTAATTAGGATGGATATATTTAATAGGTTAAATATCTTGTCAAAGTATTCTTCCCGGTGAATAGAATTTAACATCCTGCTGAAATGGATCTGCGAATGGAAATTTTTTTCTTTGACACTGTAATAATACTACAGGAAGTAATGGAAATTTGTTTCAAGACAATAAGATGTACAACATTATTTTGTTTCGTACAACTGAGCGCAGCTCAGTGAAATAAAGCCAAAAAATACGTGTCTCGCCTTCTGGAGTTACACTGAATTCTGCGGAAAAATCCAAACAAAAACGACATTTTCCAGTCCGGGTGTATTTATACAGTTTGAGTCGGGAGGAAAGGTACGTGCTTTGAGGGGTGACAGTACTGGTGATTCTGAACAAAATGTTTCTAATAAACATATGCCCTTTTCTTAACCGTTTCAGAGAAACCTAATGAAAACAACAAGGAACGGGATAAGTGCCGGTGTCGGTAAGTCACGCTACTGTTATCTTATGTTGTGTGTAATTTTGTACATTTCCACACGGTGGCGCTCTAAGCATGGTGCAGTTGTTTACCTCAGTCTCAGTCCTACAGTGCTTGCCCTAGTATTGGGAACTACAGTAATGTTACGTGTACAGAGAATACAGTTCAGTGTAGTAAAAAATGCCACAGGTCTTCACACATGCAGAGTATGCTGACATGAGGTTTGTATACGGTTTCTCCGATGGAAATTCCAGAGCCGCTATTTGCGAGTGCGAACGACGATTTCCTAATCCAAAGTTCCAGATAGCAGGGTGTTTTGCAGGGTGTGTGCAGGATTGGGTGACCGTGGTACGCTTCCCAGCGTAAATGTTGTATCCGAACGTCCCGTACAACAAGCTCTTAATGAAGTTGAGAACATTATTCAAATACTAGAACGCAGCCCAACAACTAGCTCAAAACGAATTGCTACTCAACTTCATATTCCACAAACAAGAGTGATACGCACAGTACACGAGCAGGGTTTGTAGTTTGTATCCATATCATCGGCCGAGTGTACAATATCTGCATGAAGGGGATGATGTCCACCGGCAAGAATTCTGTCAGTGGATCATTGCCAATGATCGATTAATTCCACGTATTCTGTTCACTGATGAGTCAACATTTACCCGCAACGTAATCAACAACAAACGCAACTCTCACGTTTGGGCAGACGAAAATCTGCTCACTACTGTAGAAAGGAATTTTCAACGACGTTTCTCAGTTAACGTGTGGTGCGGTGTTATTGATGACCAACTCATCGGTCCAGTAGTTTTATATAATCATCTTAATGGAGTACGGTATCATGATTTTCTTCAAAACGTGTTACCAGAATACTTGGAGGATATCCCTTTGGCAACAATAGATCGTACGTACTTTCAACAAGACGGAGCACCTGCACGTTCTGTACGGCCAGTGACACAGTACCTCAACGAAACGTATCCTGGTCGTTGGTTCGGTCGCCATGGAGTCATTGCTTGGCCACCGAGGTCACCTGATCTTACCCCATTGGATTACTGTGTGTGGGGTTGGCTTAAAAGCGAAGTCTACACGCGTAGGGTGGACACAAGAGAGGAACTTCTCGCTCGTATTTACCATGCTTGTGCTCAAGTAAAGATATGTACTAATAAGCTCAGAGCAGCAAATGCATTTAAGTTGGTGGTGGAGTGTTTGAACATGTTTTGTGAGGAAATGTACACAATTAAACAAACATACGATAACAGCATCGTGATTTACCGTCACCAGCACATTTCCCGTTCCTTGTTGTTTTCAATCAGTTTCTCTGAAACTGTTAAGAAATGGGCATATGTTTATTAGAAACATTTTGTTCAGAATCACCAGTACTATCACCCCTCAAAGCATGTACCTTTCCTCCCGACTCATCCTGTATACAACTTCAACAAAAAAAAACAGAACCATTTAAATATCGACGCACTTCTCAAATTACAGAGTCATTAAATTTAAATAACTCATACCATCGTCAGATTAACCTTCGGATATTATAAGAACGTTTTGCAATAACAACCATGGTAATGGAACGACCGATCTGATGCCGATTCAAGTTAGTATGAGAGCCAGAGATTCTGTCTAGCAACAGTGAGGGTGAAATAAAGAGGGGATAGAGTTTGAATTCACGTTAGCATTTTCGTAACATATTTCTTTTAAAATGAACTTAGTTAGCAAACTAATCTTCACTTACATCCTTTTAGAAATCGAACGACGAAGTTCGTACAAAGCACTAGCAGTCCGACTGTGCTACTTTAATGTTTGCACCATATAAAATTTTAACGTAGATATAGATCAGCCAGCATGTTGACCAATCTTCGATACCTACAATTTTTGTTGCAGTTTGTTAAAAATTTTCACTGCTATTTTCGTAATCGGTCCTTTCACACTTACTTAGAATGCCACCCCCTTCCAAGTGAAACAAAATCATACGATTCGAAACCTGACTTGAAAACAAACTTCATATCACAGTAACAGTTTCCTGTTAACAATAGTTATGAAGAGTTTATAATCTTGCGAAATCTATCGACTTACGTTTTAATTGGTGCTGTCGCAGAACTAAATATATGTACCCCCAAGTTAATTATCATTGACTGAACAAGAACTACAATGTCAAGCATGCATATGTAATAATATAACGTTATACATGTACTACGGGCACCCAAGAATATTATTTCTTTTGTCTGTTTTGTATCGTTGCCTACACAATAAATAAATGTGAAACAAAAAATATAATATTATACGTGCGTAAGTGTTTTTAAGAGATATTATTTAACTTGAAATAGGAGCAATGATATATCTTCCAGGGTTACTTTCGGTACCTTACATACTTTAAGCATCTGTCAGTATACAGCATGTTACAAAAAGATACGGCCAAACTTTCAGGAAACATTCCACACACACATAGAAAGGAAATATGTGATATGGATATACGGCCGGAAACGCTTAATTACCATGGTAGAGGTCAATTCCTTACATCTCGTTAAATGTCATCGTAAATAACACTTTGTACGGAAAATGTCCCAAATACCCAATGGATTGGTTCTTTACAATATACTTTACTTCTTAGGTTCACCGCCAGGTGGGCCACTTGACGGAAGGTAATCTGGACTGCATTGCTTGTGTTGACACGCTGTACAGTCGTAGCATTAAGCACGTTGCACCACTCTTTTAGTGTTCATCACGTACTTGTTTTGCAGGCAGTGTAAAGTTTACAAATAAAGTTTACAAATTCGGAGTTGGCAGATGCCCATTTGATGTACGGATTACCACAGGGTAATAGCCGTGGCGCAGTACGTTTGTATCGAGACAAATTTCCACTACGAAGGTGCCCCGACAGGAAGACGTTTGAAGCAATTGATCGGCGTCTTAGGGACCATGGAACATTCCAGCCTATTACTCGCGACTGGGGATGACACAGAACGACGAGGACACCTGCAGTGGAAGAGACCATTCTTCATGCCGTGGACGACAACCCTACTGTCAGCGTCAGAGAAGTTGCTGCTATACAAGGTAACATTGACCACGTAACTGCATGGAGAGTGCTACATGAGAACCTGCTGTATCCCTACCATGTGCAGCGTGTGCAGGCACTAATAGCAGCTGATTGGCCTCAACGTGTACACTTTTGTGAATGGTATATTCAACAATGTGTCGATCCTCATTTTAGTGGTAATGTGCTATTTACGTATGAAGCTTCATTTCAACGAGATCAGATTGTAAATTTTCACAATCAACATGTATGACTGACGAGAATCCTAACGCGACTGTGGAATCACGTCATCAACACAGATGTTCTGTGAATGTTTGGGCCGGTATTGTTGGTGACGTCTTGATTGGGCCTCATGTACTTCCACCTAGACTCAACGGAGCACGTTATCATGAATTCTTACTGAATACTCTACCTGTGCTGCTAGAACATGTGCCTTTACACGTACGACTCAACATTTACTTCATGCACGATGGAGCCCCTGCACATTTCAGTCGCATTGTTCGTACACTGTTCACTAGCAGATTCGGTGACCGATGGACTGGTAGAAGTAGACCAATTCCTTGGTCTCCGCGCTCTCCCGACCTCAACCCTCTGGACTTTTATTAATGAGGGCATTTGAAAGCTCTTGTCTACGCAATTCCGGTACCAGATGCAGAGAGTCTTCGCGCCCGTATCGTGGAAGGCTGTGATACAATAGGCATACTCCAGGGAGACATCAGCGCTTCAGGGATATCATGCGGTGGAGGGTAGACGCATGTATCCTCGCTCATGGAAGTCATTTTGAACATTTCATTTAAGAACGTGTGTTACGTAATGCTGGTACTGTCTGTTTCTGTGTGTTCCCAGGCAATCATTTCATGTGAGTTGAAGAGATGCAATGCAGTCACAATTACCTTCCGTCACGTTGCCCACCTGGAGGTGATCCTAGGAAGTAACGTACATTCTAACGAAACATTCCATTGGGTAATTGGAACAGTGTCTGTACGAAATATTTTTTTACGATGACGTTTAACGAGATGTAAGGAATTGAACTCTACCATGGTAACTAAGCGTTTCCATATCGCATATTTTATTTCTATGTGTGTGTGGAATGTTTACTTAAAGTTTGGCCGTACTTTTTGTAACACTCTGTATTATCTGTATACTATAAGGTGAAACATTTGCTTCATTGGAGTTTCCAACGAATTTTCTGAAATAAAATCACTGAATAAAACAATAATAATTTAGACACAGAAGACTATATTTGTAGAGCAAGAAAACGGAAAGAAACTCACATTTTTTCTCTTTTGTTTCCAGACAGGTCATGTGAAGATATAAATCGTAAACTGTGCTGACTATGAGCAGAACAGCAAAAACGCCCAAAAATCCTCTGGGAACAGAAAATATGAGATAAACAAATACATGCATACAAAATCTGACACAAATTAGCATAAACAACACTTCATCACTAAGTTTACAATTGAAGGAATTAAAGAGTATGGTCAGCAATCAAAAGCACCATCATTATTTCGTTTTTGATGCACTCGTGAACATAGCTGTGAGATTAATTACGTAATAAACATATTACACTGCAATCGCATTCTTTGATTCTGTGGTGTTGTGCATTAAGAAGGTATCTTCAATTCTTACTACGACTTGCGAAATTCGTTAGTAGGAATTCTAAAAACAACTTCATCGAAATGTTAGTTAAAACTGCAGACTTCCAAGTAATACACAGAAAGTAAAGTATTGTTGTAGTATTTAAAGAATAGAGACACTAAGCCAGTTTAGTTCTCGGTACTACCTGGATTGTTCCTAAAACAGTATGTTCTGTGTAGAAGTAGCAATATGAAGTGTAGAAGGAAAAAAGTACATAATTCTTTTACAACTTAAAGTAACTTTTACAAAACATATTACTGTAGATACAATCCAGATAGTACCTACAGCCAAACTGACTGTTGTTCCTATTTTAGCAAAGGTGTTATAATTACAGTAATATTTTTTTTTCAGTGTATATACTACACACTGATGCCATTTTATAGTCGACACCAACTAACAAAAATCTTGATAACTCAGAAGTGTTTGCGAGCAGAAGGAATAATTTTGTTGCATAAACAGAACTGTACATGCAAGGTACAGAAGTGACTCCCGTGTGTAAGCTTTAAAAATATTATCTTAGATTGAATATTATAATAATAAGTTTCGTACATCAACGGAAAAATACCACTGCTTATAGTTAATTTTCCTTCAAGTATGAAGTCTAAATAAAAAAAAAAACTAAACAAACAACATTTTCTGTTATAATAACAACTAAAAGGGAAAAATTTACTCCGATTCCTGTGTGCTCCAAACCACTCCAGTACTATCACATAATAACTACGGTAGTAGGTCCAGATATGCAAACTAAATCATTACCAATATAATCTTCTAGCCACAATTACACAAGGTCCCACGACAATGAATACCTAAGTCCGTGTTATATCCAGTAATCCTAATCTCATAACTGCAAGCGCACCAAAGGCAAAAGTAACATTTTCGTAATTACCGTAAACCGGGGTTACTTTGACCTAGCGGGGTAACTTTGACCACTCAAAATTTTGGTGTTTATATTGTTTAGTGTCGAAAGTTTCAAACATTAGCTATACGGATAAAAGGAATTATTTAGAATACTTGGCTCAGATTATATGTTTATTTACCAGACAACCCTTAAACTAATATTTTGAATAGTCAAAGTAGCCCCGAAAATGGTCAAAGTGGTTTACGGTACATCGCTTTTTATTCTAAGAGTGCAGTAATTTATTTTATTTCGACTATACGGTCTCAAACATGGCAGTATCAGAGTATTCATTAGCAGAACTTCACATTAACAAACAAATGCTCTACAAAATAATGAGACGTCTAATATCTCCATGCAATAGCTGAATTATTTTACTTTGATATTTACATACATTAACATACACTTCGAATTAAATTATATTTATTAATGAAATACTAACTTTACATTTAAATCAACGAGAAGCAGTATTATAAATTTTCTTTGAAAATAAATTATTTTGCTTGCATCAGTAGTTCCAGGCACTCTACACATTCTTCATGTGTGCTAAGTTCTCTTCTCCACTGTCATTGCAGCATCTTCATCCCATGCAGAGTTCCCACAATATAATAAGACCTGCAGTCTTGTTTGAGCACAGAGATTATCGCATGTACAGCCCCAACACACGATGTGTTGAAGTACTCACCTGGGATAATCAGCAAGTGTGCAAAAAACAGTTGTCAACGTTATGCGGCATTTCTGCCATATTCAGGCCAAAATATCAATTTAATTCTGTTCAAAAACATTTCAGAAAGTTATTTCGTACCCGATTTTGAACATTCAAGAAACTAGTGTTGGCCTCTGCTGATATTTATAAGCCATTGCTTTGGCCAACATATTCGTATTTATTTTAAATCACACATTAACTCGATAACAATAATAGTTTCTAATAATATTTTCTGAATATCTAAGCTTTTTTTTTCTTTCCTGTATCTATTCAGCATTTGCAAAAAAAACTGTAAACGACTATTTATGACTTGCTAAATTCCTCTTCACGCAGTTCAATTATTATTTCCTACCATCTCCATAACAAAAATACAGTAGATCCATGACCAACGCAGAACAAACAATATAATCTTTCTTTCTGCGCGAGTTGGAGGACCTCGCACCGAAAAAAAATTTCTGTACTCTCTGATTTCGTTCGAGATCCACCTAGCATGAGAAATTCTCGCATGAGAGATCGGCTTCTCGCATTAGTTTTGCACTATCTTACGTCACTTTCGTAATATAAAAGCTTATTTACATAGAAATTCAACGACAAGATACTTGATTGCAAACGTATGACAAGAGCAGTCGGGTTTTCGAAATGTTTGCAACTCGAAGAAGGAAAAAAAAAAAATATACAAACTGAACGGTTGTTGTGAACATAAGCCATCGCTCACTATGACGTAGGTCCACAATAAAAGTTCAGTTTAAAATACCAACTCATTGCAGAAAATCGTTCAAAGATCAAATCAATACCCGGTATGGTCCCGGTATGAATTTATCTATAAGAAATCTGGAAATGAAAATGTTACTTTTAATACCTCAGTCCTCCAGGAAAATGACTTTTCTGTGCAACTGCCGGTGTAGAAGAATCACTCCAAAAGGCGTAAATATCAAATGCTTTGTCAACAACAAAGATGCTCAGAAAACCGCATCTAAAGCCAGAAAACGCTCGCAAATAGCGTATGTTCACAAAAATGGTTTAGTTTGTAAGTAAACGAGACTTGTGCAAAGAATGGTAAAGTGTAAAGTAAGGGTCATAGTAGCTCACATGAAAGCCTGCTCAGCTGTGGTCCAGGGCTCCCAGTGAAGTATGTAGCAGTCTCGAGTATCTACAGCCACCTGTATGTCAGGATCGACCGAGACAAGCGAGGCTTGGAGGCCTAGCTGCACGTCCAGGTCGGAGCACGAGGATGGCACACACACGCCAATACTCAGACTCTCGCCCAACTCGCTCCGCTCTTTGTCCTGCACACACACCACTGATTTGCCACCTGTACGTCTGCCATTTTTATTTCATATCCACAAATTACAAGAGCGTACAGAGTGTGTAATGATCGTGTGGGTTAATTTTCCAGGGTGACATATTGTAAGAAGGCAACTGAGTGAGTGAGATATTTTGTTCGGCGCTCGACATAGATGTCTTTAGTGCTGGTGAGGGGTGAATATGGAGCAGCGTTGGAATGAAAAGGCAGGGAAAACTGGAGTTCCCGAGAAAATCCGCCGACCTGCGACATCGTCCGACACGATTCCTACACGTAAAAATTCGGGGACCAACCGCAGGGAGTCGAACCCGGATCGCCTTGGTGGGAGGACAATGATTTAACCATTCGGCCACCGCTTCCTCAAGGAGTTTTCACTTGGTTTGTAAAGCGACAGTAATATTACACTAAAAAACAACTATATAAGTTTTTTTTATTGAAATATAAAACTACTTGACCTATTACTGTCCAGATTCTGCACAAAACTTACGTGCTTAATATCAAGCAGTTTTTAAATTTATTTTTCTAAAAATTTTACTTTTACTCAATTTGTCCCCGTAATATTTACTTTGCGAACAAATCTGAAACACATTTTCGACTTAATTTATTAAACCTAAGATATCACCACACAAAACTAACGCACTTCGTCCTGATTCCATCTGTACATGCCTACAGATGTTTGTTATTTGTTTGAGTATTATTTTCGGTTACGCTACTCCACTTTGTCCACAGACGACTCTTTTATGGTTTGACTATAAGTGTTCTATATGAGACTAAACATCTCGCAGACAGGGTGGACGTTACGGACGGACCCAGTCAGAAGCATGAAGGGAAGTAGCCATTGTCTGTATAAAGAAGCTTTTCAAACGTTCGCCTAAAATGAGTTAGGAAAGCCATTGAAAATTGAAATCAATATTAACAAACTAGGAATCGAACCCGAGTCCATTCAAATGCAAGTACGAGTGTGTTACCACTGCTTAACATGTTGTTCGGATCACATTTTTTTTAATCACAGCTACGTCTTACTTTTATATCAAAGCCACAAAATGTAAGAGTGCAAAAGCACAGTGGGCCCGCATCACATCGAATTCTATAAGTATTTTTATATTTTTATGTATATTAACGTGAACACACAAAAAGTCATATCAGTTAATATTGTTAGACGTCAAACAGAGTCGAGCAAAATGAAAAAAAGTAAATGAAAAGGTGGGAGGAGTGCATTTGGGATGGTATGGGACTCTGGAGTTTAAGTAATCCTGTCGACTACACTGTTTGAGAATAATAAATTAATTTAGTACGTTCACCTTTCAATCATAATAACGCTTCACCCGTTTGCATTTCAAGAAAAGTCCCCCCCCCCTTTCCCGTGACATATCCTCTGGATTGGGTGTAAAGGTCCTGTTTTGTGACCTGCTGAATATAGCTTTTTAAATGTAGGAATACGTGAAATCTGTAATACACAATGTCTCAGATAGAATCACGGAATGATATGGCACAAAGAGTACATGCTATCGACGATTACCTGGCGCATTAGAACGCACATGTTTACCATTGTTGAAGCTATGCAACGCCGATGGTAAAGTTTTTGATACGACCTTCCAATGTTTCTGTACAATGTGAGTTAACGCTTTTATTTTCTTAAGTGTAGTAGCACTGTACTACTATTTTGCCTTCGTTGACTTTGCAGTCACAGTTAATTACGTCTCTTTTACTGATGCGCACCGTTGTTAATGCGAATGACATCAACAAGTCTTCATCATAAATTTTATACAACCCATAATAACCCCCACGTGTTTGATAGAGTGGCATAGCCGTAGTTTCTTATCAAGGGAAATGTTTTGAACATGTTTATTTCTCATACCACGTTAACTATTCGTTATCAGGATAAGAATACCAGTCTATACGTTATGACTATGTACGCTGAATTATTTCTGCCCTCCTTTACAACGGGGCTAGAATGATGGCACTTAAAATCTGGCATAACTCAACTAATAAGCACTCAGCAGGTGATCGGTTCGGAACACATTACAGCCTATCCACTAATGCCTAAACAAATTTTAACGCCGTGTTTAACAGCGCAGCCCAAAACCTTGTCAATTGAACGCAATAAAAAAATACCGTAGCAAACCAATTGAAAACGAAATCATTGCCTAAGGCAACAATTGCAAACAACTCGAATGTTTTTTAACCACATGCTCTGAAAAATTTGATACTATGTACAACTACACAAGACACAATTTTGCCAGAGAATGTTTTTAAAATAATGTACCATTTGCTAGCAAAAAATAATTTTGCTTCATTTTGATAGCAAAATATGTGATATTTCACGGGCAAAAATCTAAAAACCCATTTGGTGTATTGCAACAGAAAATTCAGATACAAACGATGATGTATAAGTGTTAAAACAGCAAGAATGAATTTTTGATATATGTATTAATTTGCGTTAAAAGTTTTTTTCCAAACCATTGCAAAACTATCGAGGCCTTAAATTATCTTTTAGGAGATTGTACACTCCAACACCTGTGAGATTTACATTTTATACGCTGGGTAATATGATGGTTATTATGCTATTTACTATTGTTTTAATAGCAGTAAATCTATTACACATTATGTAAATGAACACGTAACTACAAGGGGCCGCGTGGCCGAGTGGTCAGATCACTAACCTCCTACCAAGGCGATCCAGGTTCGATTCCCGGTGGGGTCGGTCCCCAGGTTTCTCGCATGTGGGAATCGTGCCGGACGATGCCGTTGGTCGGCAGGTTTTCTCGGGGATCTCCCGTTTCCCCCGCCCTTTCATTCCGTCGCTGCTCCATACTCACATTACGTCACCCCTCACCAGCGCTAAATACCTCGAGCGCTGACAAAAAATCTCACTCACTTACATAGCTACAAATTATGTTTCATAAAACAATTCCAAATAAGTAGACTTTATGTCACACTTATTATTGCAATAGAAACACCATAACTACGGGACGACTTAGTCAATCCCATACGACGAGCGAATTGCACATAAGAAGAAGCACTAGCTGCACTTGACTTGCGAGTAGTTTTTACACACCTCTAATTGGAACGCAAGCATGGCCTCTTCCAGAGCACTCTGGCCGCCGTCTCGAGGCACGAACTTGATGGAGGCGGTGCAGTGCTGCCCCCGGAAGCCGTCCCCAACCGCCTCCAGGCACTCGTCGTAGTGTCCGTAGTTGATGAGGTTTCCTGTGCCCAGCCCGCTCTGTAGCTTGGCTGACGAGTCGAATACTAAGGTCACAGTACAACACACGTCTTCTTACTCAGTCCCTACACTCCACAGTAAAGAATCCCGTCACAGTGAGTGGTTTTATGTTTCTATATTAAATATCAACTTACAACGTACAGATAACAGTAGTCGAGAATCTGCGGCAAAATAGTTCGTAGTTCAGTTCCAGTTATAGTTCTTCAGTTATTTTATAAATTTGTTTTTCTGAGTGCTATCAAAAATTTTGTAACAGTAGAAAACATAGAACAATTTGAACGAGTGTAAATTTATCGACATTTAGTTAAAAACTAGGTACATTATCAGCCGTGTCAGTATAATGAGACCATCACACAAACAGCAAATAAATAATAAACTGTCTTACGGAATTGATAACGACCTACAAGACGTCTTGTTTGTAAACTGTAATCCTAAAAATAAGTTCATTTGTTTTTAAATCAAATACATGTGTTAGCGTCAATGTTGTGTAATATAATCTATTAACATGAGAATAATTATACTAAATTATTATGCCGTTCTTCTTCTTCTTATTATTATTATTATTATTATTATTATTATTATTATTATTATTATTATTATTATTATTATTATTATTGCATTTCAGTACATGGCATAAAACCTAGTCCTAGTTATTTTATGTAAATGAAAATGTGAAATGTCAGCTATACACATATCGATGGCTCAAAGCACAAATATTGTATGTCCATTTTGAGAAACTGTAAAAGAATATTACTGTCCTCACAACTAACGTTACAGATTATACTATTTGTATTAGTTTTTTCCGTGGTTTCATCTGCAACTACATTATGAACACGTTATATTTGCTAGCAAGTTAACACTTTATTTTAATAAATATTAATCCAAACTTTTTGCATGGACATGCAATACGCGTGCTCTAAGCCATCGATCATAAAACCTATCACTCGTTCTGCAATCTTGGTGCCAATGTAAAATAGCAGCATAAATTAAAGGTATAAGCAATGTGATGTCGGCAACCTCAGAAAAAATCATTGAAAATGTCTGGCCAAACCCAACCAGCCAGTACTCCTGTATGGCAGTTAGCATGGTAAGCTATAAGAGCAGACATTTTGTACTTACTCTTCAACGCCCAGCAAGTGTTATTGGCAAGCTCGTCGCGGTACTTCTGGCTGTCGGACTTGCACCTGTCAGAAATGTTCCCGTTCTTAAAGTCGAGGAAGGAATGCTGGTTAAGAAGTTCTTGCATTTTGGTCATAATCGAAGAGCTCCCGTGTCCTTCTGATAAGTTCGGTTTGGCGAGAATAAAAACTGCAAAAATCCTAAGAGACCACATGATTCCTGGTGCGCTCCTCTGAGTGTGTATGTTTAGCAAAATGCAAGAAGACACGAAACAAAGCAGTGCTTGGTTCCTCAGCTGCTGTAGGACCATTTAGCTACCATACGTTTGGTTCAGAAGAAATGAGTTAATCACGGTTTTTGTCTCCCGTTAAAACAAACATATGTTACGGGAATTAAAAACGAAAATACTATACGGTAGTGCCGTGTCTGAAAGAGAATGAAAAATGATAGCGAATTGTGCTCGTCAACTAGATAACCTACTTTTAAGGCTCTGTTGTGCAGTGTTGTAGATATTACAAACATGTTTCGAAGTCGATAAGTAATTCAGTACATGGACGCTTTAAATTACAGTTTAACGAATTTGTTCCGAATGTTGTAGTTATGTAACAGTAACATACATTACATATATTGAATCAGACACTTTAGTCATAAGTTTAATATTATCCAAGCTATATTACATTTTTGAAATTAGTAGTTTTAGTTTATCTTAACTTACTAGTGTCAGACCTGTGGCGTATACTCTACCGTTGAAAATTCTGGCTAGGGCGCCCGTCTCCCGCCATGGCAATCCGGATTCAATTCTGAAAGTGCGACCTGTATTTTCAATTTTCGCATGCGAAAATCGTGCCGGACGATGCCGTTGGTTGGTAGGTTTTCTCGGGTATCTCCCGTTTCCCGGCACATTCATTCCGGCACTGCTCGCCCATCCTCGTCGGCAGCAAGACTGGAAGTTAGAATTTTAAGATTTTCCCAAAAATCTTCACTCACGCATGGTGTTTGTCTTACGTATCACATTTTCAGCCGCATAATATTCTCTCCTGTTTTTTTTTTTTTTGTAACTGCAATGAACTAATTACTGTTTGACGCAAGACCTAACTGAAAATCTCTTAAATTTATCTGAGAAAACCGTCGTGTGTCACTTAATACGAATGCATTGTTTGTGAACTTCGATTGTTTTATTTTTTTTGTTCTATTGGTAAGTTTCTTTTCGCATTATTGAAGATATGAGTGTCGATTTTAACATATTTTAACATGCAAAGTCTAACACTGTGACGATTTTTCAATCGTTCTCATTGTGTGCCATCTTACGGTACTACACTGAAATTTAACCTTGAAATAATGAAACGAATTACGTCATATCAAACTTGTGAAGATCAGACAGAAAGAAAATATCATATCCTGAGGAACTACATCCTTCGACAACCTATACTCTCCATATTTTCCCATTATTCTGAACATATGTACATCAGGAGTACTGAACAAAGTTTTACTAGGACGATAAAAAAAAATATATATATATACATATATATATGTGTGTGTGTGTGTGTGTTGGTTTGTGTACGCTTCAAAAACTCAAAAAGTTCTGCACCGATCGAGCTGAAATTTTAGCATGATACATAATCCGCATCAAGGATTGTTTTTATCTAATTTGCGACCGCGAAAAAAAAGAGAGAGAGAGAGAGGAGAACACTCGCTGACAACTCAGGTATTGTATAAAGTTTGGGGTGTGGGAGGGGTGGGGTTACGGGTTCGTATCCCGTGCAAGACTTCGCGATGGGAATTACGTGACATCATACAAGCGTATTGCGCGCGCTCTTTACACTGTTATTGAGTACGCTAGCTGTTAAATGCCGGGCAGCTGTTTTGCGGTGGAAGCCGCAGCCGGGCAGCTGTTTTATAGAGAAATAAAGATGAATAAAAAAAGAAGTTCAGCAATTAAAGTACGCTTAGCGCAGTGGACTGGACAAATCTGTTTGTATTTGATGTTTTAAAGATAAACAGTGAATATAGTATAATATAGAATATAGTATCACCATAAATTAACACGTAACTAAAAGTTAGTTGCTCTTTTCTATAGTACACGCGGGCGAAGCCGCAACGGGACAGCTAGCGATTCTATAAAAATGTGCGCGTAAGAAAAATACCATTAGTCTTACCTTACGCGATACCAAACAGGTTGGACGACACCTGTTCTCCTTGAGGTGCACGAGTGCGATTATAACATTGTCAGCCTTGCTAACTTGCTTCAGCATAAAAAACGTAGTTCTGCTAATTACTGCTTGCTTATTATAGTATTGCTACATTGTATGTCACTGGTGATTTTTTACGATCTTTTTCACAACATTTCGAAGCAATCAACTTTAACATTTTAACAGCGTTTTATTCAATTTAATTGAACACTAATTAGGTTTTTCAAAAATCACTATCTCTTGTAAGCGCTATGTTTGTTTTTTGCTACTAACCCCCAAACATATTAACATTTACCAATGCATTATTGCACAGATTCACAGAGTCTGAAGTTCCCTAAGGATTTCGAACATCTGTCTTCGTACTTCCAGAATCATACATTCGTCTGTCTTGCCCCATGAATATATGAAGGTAGTTATTAATTAACGATTAAGTCACATACTGTAACCAATTCGGGCAATTTACTTTGTTGAAGTGAAAAGTATTAAAAGTAAGTTTTGTGTAAACTTACGATCCGGAGAAGTATAAGTTTATCTGAAGTGCCAGCATAGAAAATACTGCTTGACTTCAGAGAGTAAGACCTGTACTTCTACGACGACCGTGGTTCCAATATTATCTGTTTACTTACGGAGAAAATAAATAGTTTATTGATTACTGACACTGTTCCCTTATTGTTCATGGACTTAAGTGAACTGTCAGTGACATCAGTGAAATAATTTTATAATGGAAGGCGGCCTGTGTAGTGTCAGTAAAATAAGTTATGGTGGGAATTTTAAAAATGAGCTAATATCTTATGGATGTTGCAAAGGCTGGGTGATATAATTACAGGGTTTTTGTGACTGTGGGACATGCACAACAATCTAACTAAAGTAATACAAGGTCAACATAAATGTATGTATGTGTATATAAGTATACATACTTATAATAGAAGAGGTTAGAACTACCACGCACTCGTAAACTACCCGCGTTTTAGGAAATAATAGGTTTGTTTTACTCGGCCTCTCTCAGGAGCTGGAAGAGTTGGGTCAAGTAGACCCAGGTCAAAAAGAGTTGACAACTCTCGGAGGAGGGAGGAAAACGCCTATTGCGTTGATTTAATGGCGGTACTAGCAGACTCATTTAGAAATTTTAATAAAGAAGAATCATGAGATGATGAAGTTCTTACAGCTGCATCATATAATGCACTATATTTCATTTCATTTATTTAGCCTTCTTTAGATCCATTTTATTGTCAAATAGACTAGGGATATTGTAGTAGTCACAGTATACTATAAATGACAAAGTGCCTTCTAATAAAATTATGAGAAGAAGCTAGAAAAATACACCGTGCTAAACTTAATTGGTCTGAGGAATAATAATAACGTAACGATTTTTACTAACTTGAATTACTAACCACAAAGAAGAAAAATTCGTTAAAGGAGCTCATCATTTACATGAATTAAACCCATTCTGCAAATATTATCCAATTTTTGCGAACAGTTTTTAGAGGTTAACGACCACGTGCAAATTACACTATAACGTAAAACTTTTACTGGTTGGAATAAAAAAAAACCTTATTCAGCTGCTGCAACTTTACTTTCGTCATCCAAGTTTGTCTGAAATAATTCTTATTTTCTCTATTTTCAAACACTATAGCGAAATAAGCTGCGCTGTCAACAGCAGTATGCTCGCCAGAACATCTAGCAGACGATTAGCTCCTACTTGCACTCGCAACTCTTCCTCGTGAGGAGAAGCTGAAAGGGCATGCTCTTTTTGACCTAGGAGCATTTTGAACTGACGAGTAAAACACCCTGCCCCATCTTGTTTCCGGTGAGTAAAACGCCTAGGAGTGCCCCGAGAGCTGCGAGAGCACGAATAGTCGCCAGGTCAAGGCCGAGTAAAACAAACCTATTAGGTTCAATAAATTGTGTTTCAAGCCAAATTGGTGGTCTTATATCAGTATATTCAATTTATTGTTTATGTTTACAAACTCTTGTATTACTGTATAGCCGATCGTTCCGAAACTATTCTCACTGAAACAAGCACGAATTACACTAACACTGAAGCAGTCCCGATACTACTGGCAGCAAACTCTGTATTCTCAGTGATTTCAGCAGTAACGGAACACGTCCATTGTGTGCCCCTTCTGGGCAACCAAAGGTTTTTTTAATCGGCCTTGACCTCGCGACTCTTCGTGCTCTTGCAGCTCCAGGTGGCGAGATTGGAAAACATGTATAATTTTGCATGGCAGTGGCTCTTGGCTCCCAGTCGCCGGCGCATGCGCGTACCTAGTGGGAGGAGCTAGCACCTCGCACGCAGCTGACACGCACGTAGCTCCACACTTGCATGCATTACCATCAAATGTAACATGATTAGTGTACATACCGCAAAGGTTTTGGTCGGTAACAACTTTTAATTAACTTCTTCTGTTTATTAGCCATGCTAATTTTATTACTAAGGCACTATTTACATCTACAGGAACATTACAAAAAATTGAAAAGTAAGCTTCCATTATACTACGACCTACGACTTACGTTAGAGTGTCCCAACCTTAGATTGAAGTACAGAGCTTATGGTGCGCGCTGTTGCCAGATCGCAGCCGCGGTACGAAGTTCGAGAGCTGTACTTCGTTACAATTTTTAGTACAAAAATGTTTTATTTTACATTTTCGAATTCATATATTGTAATTTGTTTAACATTACGCTTCAAAATATGCATCTAATCTCATTTTTATATAACTTTAACACACTGTTCACGTGCCCCACTGAAATTAATTCAGTAGATAGAATAGTAATAGCAATTCGTAAATAAGTAAATATCACATACATTTTAATAATTAAAGCTACTTCCAACAAAATGTGAGACTTGTCCATAGGAGTAGCATCTGTCTGAAGTCAAGAATGTGGTTGGGGTAGCATCGATGATTATGAAATCGATGATAGAAAACCAAATATTGTGTAGAAAGTAAAAAATCTGGCTGTTTTGTCATTATTAACTTTTGCTGATATTACATTTGAAGTGGGAGGAATTTTATGAATCGAAACAATACGAACGTTTGGCCTTGATGTAAATAAAAACTCATTTCCACTACTTTTGTAAAACTAATTTTTTAAACCAAAACGAGAGCAGATAAATTTGTATTCCTGTATTGCTTAAATTCGTTTTATTACGATTATATTATTTCAAGCCAAAAAAATTAAATTGAAGCTGATTATATACTTGATGAGTTTTCGTCAATGAACTAATTAATCAAAACCAGGCTCAAGCTGGCCTCTAGGCGCAAGTCATTGGACTGGCGTGCAGTCTTCTCGCCGACAGTTCGCCTGTATGAAACAATCAGTAGTGACCCATTAATTTAATGATGTAATATAACAGTTAAGAAGTAATGAACACACATATATCTTTTAAAGATTCTGCTCCGTTATTTTCACACCACAAAAGTATCGCGAAAATACCATGTACGTACGTACGCCCTACGCCACTTTTGACAAAGAAAAAAACTTTAGAGTAAAATGGAGGACCTTATACGGGTACAAATACGTGTAACATTCTTTGGCCGCTATTACTACACTGACATCACTCACGTACATGAAGTAGTTTTCTAATAAATCTGTGGCAGTCGTAAGAGCTGTTGCACTGCACACATTTAGACAGCTGAATGATGGGTACGCAGCTCCTTTGAGGGGGGCGGGGGCTGGTCTGTATGCGTGGCCGACTGGGAGCCGAGAGCCACTGCCGACCAAAATGTGACATGTTTTCCAATCTCGCCTCCCGGGGCGCTCCTAGGCGTTTTACTCACCGGAAACAATATGGCGCAGGGTGTTTTACTCGTGAGGTCAAGTTGCTCCTAGGTCAAAAAGAGCATGCTCTTTTAACTCCTCCTCTCGAGGGAGAGTTGCAAGGGTAAGTAGGAGTAAAGTAAAATCGTCTGCTGAATTTTATGGTGAGCATCGCGGTCATGGCGAGCATATTGCTGTTGATTATTTTACTTTATTTATTTTCAATTACCAGTTCCTTGAAACTGATACAAAAAATAATACATTGCAAATATGAGAACTACTACAGAATAATATCTTAGCCTAAACATAATACATAAATACACCATCAATTAGTCCCTAAATCTTTCGACAGTAAATTTTTTAAATTTTCTCTTGAATAATGAGATGTTTTTACATTCCTTTAACTCCTCTGGCAACATGTTAAACTTTCTGACCCCATTAAACATCGTACACTTTCTTCCTTTAGCCGAGTCCACTCTTGTTATGAATAAATTATTTCTATTTCTTGTATTGTAGTCATGGACCATGCTATTAGTAATACAGAGATGAAGCATGTATTCAGGTGCTAATCCTTTCTTCATATTAAATAACATTACAAGCATCTTAAACACTATCTCTTCACTAACTGTAAGCCAATTTAATTAATTAATCTTACTCACAATACTAGTATAGTTTCTTTGGTTTAATACAATTCTCAAACATCTGTTCTGTTGCTTCTGTAATAAATACAAATCGTCTATGTTGACTAAACTTAGTATAGAATTACAATACAAAAAATGTGGCCAAATCAGTGTATTATATATTAATTTTTTAGAAAATGTAGACATATATTTACTTATTCTGTATAACACTCCGACCTTTCTACCTACATTTTTAAAAAATATAATCTACTTGACTCTTGAAATTTAAACATTTGTCCAATACTACCCCCAAGTATTTCATTTCATCAACCCAATCCAGTTTCATGTCTTCCAACATAATGTACTGACGCCTCTGGGTCGTGTCAGGTGGGATGTCACAGTATAAAGTTGCCCGGCTTTTACCTGTTGGTGTGGGTGAGTGGGTCGGCGACCATGGGCCTTCCTGTCCTGACTCCGACGGCGTTTGTAGAGAGTAGCGTCGTCCCTCGAAGCTGCTGCATCGTCCTCGGCGTATGCTGTTGAGAGACATCCACTACCACTATTGAAATGAAAGTTGGAGATACAGATGACTCTTAAGGTACGGTTTATTGTGGTCACTCGTCCTAGAGCTGACCACCATGTACCACGCTACTGTTCTCACCCGCAGCACTGGCGTAAGCGGTTAAAGTGGCGCGAGGCCAACAATGGAAAATTACGTGAAATCCTTAAACGGGTGCTGAAAAAGCTCTTCCCGACCGTGTGTCAATCCCTGAGGCCATGCAAAAAAAGAAAAGGTTCCGGTACGTTACTGATAAACTATTGAAAACTAAAATTACTTGATCCCAATAGATTGGGCCTCAGGGAGACGGGAACGTGCTCCACGCGCGACTTAACGCTCCGGTGATCAGGCGAAGACTACTGATATGGCGTCTGGAGGGAGAACACGGTAGCCCGCGTTCCCGCCAGACTTGGTGGTTAAACTCTTACAAGCTAAACTAAAGTAAAACTCATTACAGAATATCATCCAAAATTACAAAAACAATTATTAATACTCGTCTGCCCTTAGTTAATAACTGCCAGTCTGTATAGGGCGTGTTCAGAATTACACTTAAAAACGCAACAATACGCAGAAAAGCAATAACGAATAATATAAAAGCAATATTTGAAAAAGTAATTAAATTGCAGACATTGTAAATGTGACTGAAAGTCTACTTAAGTATTATTTTGTAAGACGTAACAAAATAATACAATGACGATTTTGGTGGGCTTTGGCATAGCGTCCTACTGCCCTAATCAAAAACATCACTCACTCATAGAAAAATTAAAAAGAAGAACGTTTATTCTCATGGTGCCTGTAGGTCTCTAGAAAATCTGTAGAGTCTACAAATGATATCAGTTTGCCTGAATTTAGCATGGATCAGTTTTCGTGTTCACCACTTTGTCACGTG
>PNEQ01057350.1:0-39787 GCA_003012365.1 Medauroidea extradentata
ACAAACTTAAGACTGCTTTTCGCGTGGACAGCTATAGCTACTTATCCTTCTGCAGAATTAGTTCAACTAGCCGCTTGGACATTCTAACACTTGATGACTGAAGTACCAATCTTGTGTACAAAGAGGTTTTTCAATTAAAGTAAATATTATCAGTTACGAATAATACTCGCGAGCAAAGCCGCGGGGGACTGCTAGTACTTTATAAAATATTGTCAGCAATGGTTTTCTTATCTGAAAATAGACCTTGAAAACATCCAGATTATAATGTTCGGCCGCGACGAAATAAGTTTTGGATATAAATGATGTTCTTGAAATGGCTATACAAACGTGTGACATTATAAATGTTACTTTGAGCCGACATCTCACAAGAGTATTGATCAATTTTCGAAAAAAAAAAAAAAAAAAAAAAAAAAAAAATGTATCTGCCAAAGATCGCATGCACATCTTTCAGTGGCCAGGACAGACGCTAATTTTAATGGGAAATACATTCTAAACGTATTTTTTGGTAAGTCATACTGATCATTTAAACTTTGTATATACTTTATGGACACCATTAGTGTGACGTCACATGACGATGCTGGATCCAAACCGATATATTCTCGGCACATGTTAAACAATAATCTAATTTTGCATTCCTAAGTAAATTTGCGTAGATTCTACTGTTTTTTTTTTTTTTCAAAATAAGTAAAATCATAGAAGTCATTAAATTAGTCTAACATATAAAATTGCAGCATACTCGGAGTTATTATGTGTAAGTTGCGACGAGGTTACTTAACCTAACGGTAAACTTGCGTGTTTGTTCTCGTTTGAATAGTAAAATTTATTTGCAAATCAAAGATGGGTAGTTACAAAAAGAATGAGTTTAGTCAACTAGTAACTAATACCTAATTTCATATTTCAACGCTAAACTTAAAAAAAAAAAAAAAAAAAAAAAAAAAAAAAAAAAAAAAAAAAAAAAAACAACAACACACAAATTGTTTGTAACCAGTGCTCTCGTATATGACGTCACAAACGGTCGTAGAAGAACAGGTCTGGACACTCGCCTGGAAACTTGACCCTCTTGTTTTTTGGCTGCAGTTCATCAAGTTACCGAGAGTGTTGTGCTTTACTGGCGCTGCGGGCAGGGTTCAAACTCCGCCCACTCCCCTCCCACTATTTTCAAAACGTATTTTTTAATCAATTTCTGAAATACTTCCTTCGCTCACAATTCTAAAGCATGTCTCCACCAATATTTATTTACTTTATATTGTAAACACTGGAAAAAATTGGGCGGAGTTTGAGCCCGACCGCCCTGACTGCAACGCCAAAGACGCACAACATTCACGGTAACTTGGTGAACTGCAGCTAAACAACAAGGGGATCAAGGCAAATACATTGGTAGATAGGCGAGTGTCCAGACCTGTACTTCTACGACCGTGGTATGGATTTATCGTTTGTCTTCCATGGCGGTTGCATCAAATACGTTATAAAAGACCTAGATTGGTACGTTGCTCTTTTGTTACATGAGTAGAAACGTGAAAAATTCGCGGGTTCACTGATCGGTAAGCTAGACTCCAAAATTATCTGTGAACTCAAGTAGACAGCAGCTATTTATTAGCTGCTCGCTGACTCTGTGATGCGGGCTACGTATATTTTGGTTTTTATTACTGTCTCAGCTACTTCCAGGAGGTGTCAAGCAAGTTAAAGGCCAATGCGAACATGACATTAACATACAGGTTCTGGAATTCTAGCTTATATCTAAAAGAAAACGCGAAATTTTTGGATCCCTAACCATAACCCTTTTATTGCATGTAATTAATGAGTAAAGAATTAGCAGACTCTTTTGGCTTAAAATTTAGCATGATGTGTGCCTCCTTTCTTAAATCTTTTATTTATATTTCTGGAAACTTTTGGTCATTTTCAGAGTTTTCGTTAATAAATATATAACTTTGATCTCAATCTATCTGCAATGCTCTGAAAATATTGCTTAGGATTACAGACAACTATATTGTGTTCCAGCGAACACACCATTCTTTACAGCAATCAAGGCCGCATAGTATGTTCTTCTGGTTCATCATTTAAACTGTCAGTCACATGTATGATTTATTTTTGTTAGGTGAACAGACCTTATTAATGTCATGACCAAATGGGAAGCTGACATATTGCTGACGAAGATAGGGAATTGGGTACTTAAGCGGGAGTGGGGGTAATGATTTTTGTTCCAACAAAGAAACGTTGTTTTAGGACATCGCATCTTATGGGCTGCAATAAAAAGATAAAGGAAAAATAAAGGATTATTATGTATCGTGTTAATTAGAACACCTTATCTCTCTGAATCAATTTTAGGACAGAATTTATATTCTGTGCACAAACTAAACATTGTCATTTGTAACAAGTACTAATAATCAGTTTTGTACGTTTGCATATTATGTTAATTGCCCACGACGTGAGTGAACTTTGGTACTTTCTATGCTGGTGTAGTATACATGACAAACAACTTTTCTCTTGTCTATATTTCTACTTGTCTGTAGGTAAGCCTACAAAGTTTCACAGCTTCTCTGAAATTAAAATGTTTTTGTGTATAATTTTTGTATCTCTATTGAGTGAATGAATCTCTGAATATAGGAAAGTTAAGATTTTGTGTAAATAAATCCAAGTAATGTCTCAGGGAGCACTTTAAGATATATGTGACAATTTCACGTTGGAAAAAAACGACGACGATACATAAGATCACAATTGCTCTCATTGTTCCAGGAGTTGATATCTCCTTCCACTTTCAAGCCTATTAAAATAAAAACCGGAATGGAAATAAAGAGGTATATTCAGTCTCTATTGTTTGTGGTATTCAAGTCGTGTCATGGTTAGCCGCTCACACATTAGTGAGCACACAACAAGTTCCATTCTACATTTAATATTTGTTTCTCCATGTTATTCTAAAATGTGGCCGTCTCTACCTTAATAAAGTACGCATATTTTATATTTGAATACTGTTTAATTAATTCATTTTATTTTTAACAGGATAACTCATAGTGTCGTCTAGTTTTGATAACACACACACACACACACACACACACACATACATATATATATATATATATAACAAAACCCACTTTGGGGCTCGTTTAAATCATCGCGCTCAGATATTATTATAGCTTCCCTCTGATCGCAAGCATTGCAACGGCTTATGCGACACAAATTTCACTAAATCTATCTGGGCATGTTTATATATATTTTAGTTACCAAAACCGAAACAGTAAAGAAGTCGGAATCACCTTTTTTGCCTCCCCTTGTGATAAAGACATATAGTAGAATGCTTCGTTTTCAGGTCATAAATGCAAAAAATAGTTGACACACTACAAAATAGTATTTTACCATTTAATTGTACATTATTCTCTCCTTAATTCGGTTACCATCAACCACTACAAAATAGTCGAAGGAATGCTTTCTCTTCTTATCTTCGCTGTTCTCTTTCTCATTCCTAGGTCTTCGTCGGTTTAGGTAAGTAGCAAAATGCATGGCATATTTTTTGTAATATTTTCGTTACATTCTGTATCGTTACATTATGTAACGTTACATTAAGTTAAATTATGTGTTACTTTGTTTCAGGTGTTGAATGCAATGTTTTCCCCGTGTTGACGATTCAGAGCAAGTATGAATTCGTGCTAAGATTCTAAATATTGAAGACAAAAATGCCGAGGACATATATATATATATATATATATATATATATATATATATATATATATATATACACACACACACACACAAGGATTGATCTTTGAAAAGGACGCATTATGGGGGTAGGGAAGCAAAGTACTTGGAAGCACATTTAGATGTCAAAGCTATTCACCATATTTTCCTAAAGAAGCATCCAGACCTCAAAACAAAATATTATTTCTACAGGTCATATTACAGTGGAAACTTCAATAAATTACTTCTTTGGTTGTCCACAGATAGATGTCTGTAGCACATGTGAGGATCTAGAAACTAATCTTAAATCCCCACACATTTCACAGCAACATCAAAAGAGTAGTGCAGTCTGATCTCGATAAATACTGACGAAGGAGCAAGAAGTTTTATAATTATCTTATAGAAACAAACTGAATGTGTGAGAAGAAATGGTGTTTCAGGACTGTTTGATTTCATGCCGAACTCGCAACTGACAAATATTCCAGTGTAGGAAACTTTTTACTTGCGACAGTTGTGGGTCAACTGTTTTTTTGCATTTATGACCTGATAACAAAGCATGCTACTATATTTATTTATCACAAGGGGAGGCAAAATAGGTGAAAACAAGGTTTACTCCTTCATAAGTCGTTATTGTACACAAATCATGCTCGAAGAAACAACTGAACTTTTCTTGTATTCTGACGGAGCACCAGGACAAAACAAAAACCATACCACGGTAAGAATGTGCCTGGAATGACACAACTTGGTAGGTTTAAGAAGATGGTTCACAGATTTCCAAAAGAGAATGTTCCTTCCTGCCATGTGATCGGGTATTTGGAGTACTGAAGAGGAAGATACAGAAAATGGATCGAGTTTATACCCCAAAGGAGTATGTGGAAAAAATAACCAGAAGCATGCCTAATATCAGTGTGATAATGTTTGAAACTGAAAGAATAATGAACTTTTTGACATCTGGTGGCCTCGTCACTTCAAAAAACACGAGTAGTCACAAGAAACCGGCAAGAGATCCATTCCACGAAGTGAGGACCTAGGTTTCACCATATCCCAATATAAAGAATGTCGATGTTACAGTGATAATCCAGGTATAGTAACGGCTCTTCCGTACATAAAGAGTTTTGTTGGTCACAATTTTCACGTGGCTAAGAAAAACACAAATTTCTCCATGAATTTGGATGAAGCATTTCCTGCTAGAAAGGTGCCTATTGAGAAGGCAAAAATAGAAGACATCAAGAAACTCCAAAGATGGGTTAGAGGCGACGATGCAGTGTCATTTTATGATGAAATAGTGTTGTGGCCAACTGCTTGTTCCAATGTTGAGACCTGTCAAGATGAGTCTTTGTAGGGATAAATGGCGAACTGAAGGTGACAATTAACTATGACCTGTGAGACATTTGTGTAACTATCGCTAAAGTGTATCCTGAATGTGATGTTGGAGCATATGCTACTTCTCAAAAATATTACATTATTGATACTTATGTGCAATGGTTAGAGACTGGAAACTTTCGTGAATTCAATGACCTTTAGGCTAGAATCCATTGTACTATGCATACTCAAGCCCCGTATATTCGTTCATTGTCTGTTGTTCCACCGAGTAGCAGCTAGTGCACAAATAGTCAGGGCTTGAGCATGCATAGGATAGTTGATTCAAGTCTACAAGTAATTAAATTCGCGAAATTTTACAGTCCGTAGCAATGGTGAAATACAATTCTGAGGATTAGTATGTTTTTCAGAAATTGTATACTTTTTGATAAATACAATCTACTTTGAACTAGCTGTATATGTTGTATATTCACATTCTCACGTGATTTAAGACTTAAACGAACAGAAATATAGCTTGTAAACAGCAAACGATTGGAAAAAGTGCTTGAAAACAGCTAGCAAGCGGAAAATGGAATTAAGTCCATTTATAATTTTTTTTTTTTAAATACTGGTGTGCAAAATTCATTTGACATAATTAATTTACCATCCAATATTTAGATACCAAAAGCAAGGAAGTTGATGCATACAGAAATTTTAGGATTTAAGGGTAAAGTACATTGTTCGGAAAACAGTTCTTTCCTTCTCCTGAATAGTAACAAAAAGTGACTTAGTTACTTTCTCCACTGGGCGATTCAATTTATTACTGTGTGGTTTTTCGCTTCAAAGAAGTAAATATACAATTAAATGTATACATTTGAACTCTGGTACTGACATTACAGAACTTTTTATTCGTTACTCTCTTTCCGATATGTCTATTCCGAAATAACTGTAAGGTAGACTTTTCAAATATTAGCTTGAAACCGTCCTAAACATTCCTTCACAAGCAGTGAGTCAGATTTATATATGGTTACATTCATTTGTAACCTCAAATCATTATGTTACATTTTTGTAGCCAGTAAATATATTAACAGAAAACGCAGTCTTATGCCTAAATAAGTCGGTAAAATAAAATTCATTCTGATTATTCATTTAGGAATGAAGGTTTTTCATCCACTCTGCTATGTTGGCAGCACAAGTATGATATAAATAGATTATAGTTTACAGTACTGGCGTTTTGTTGACTTGACGCGGAAATACAATCAGTGATCTCGCAGAATTGCACACGTTGCCAGATATTTGTTATGATATTGGTGTATTTGTGCATTTTGTATGCACCCACTCTATGTACCATTGACATAACTCAGTACCTAGACATAATGTTCTCAGTTTCTTACACAGAGATACAGCTCTGTCCTTTAGTTCTTGTTACATCGCCAGACACGGTCGTAATATAGTATATTTCAAGGTTTACAGAAAAGAGGGATAAATAGCGACTGAGAATGGTAGGATGATATTCATTAGTATTCTCGTAACAAGCCTGCAAGATATTCGCGGATAAGAAATGTATACGAGTCAGCGCTCTCGTAAACAACTCTTGAGACATTTTGCGCTTTCCTGTACTAATTTTGCTAGTCTCACAAATATGCAGCGTTTGCGAGTCCGACAAGTTCGATAAAATTATGTTGGACTTTCATTTAAATATTTCACCAGGAATGATAATCGGTTTTTAAATTGTCGTACGATACATCGGAAAGTATTTATTATGATGTGATTTGAATTAACCTTTAAAATCTATAAATTATGTAATCACAGTTTTAAGTATTGTAATTTCAAGGCAAAGAGCAAGGTTATCAATTGACTGTCGGCCATCTTGTCTCCATTTGACTGCAGTTTGTGGTTGCGAGTGGAATAGGATAGGGTCGGACCTATCGCAATTTTGAAAGAACTATGCGGTGCGCAAACAACACGCAAATTGTGTAAGAATGTCAATTTTTTATGATAAAGTGTATAATGTAGCGTGCGTCTTACTCGCAATTATGACTATGAATACGAGCTTTAATATTTTGGGAACCGTAGCCCTCTCTCTATATAAATTGGCTGGTTTTAACTGCGCGCGCATCGTTCTGCGCATGCGCGATTCGCGGAGCAGTAGCGTTTTATTTCTGTCGTTTTCTAGTCTCACAAATCCTTTAAATAAAAGCATTGCTCTCTATAATATTTGAAACTTATCTAAATAAATCCAAACATATATTAACTAACGTAACCTAACCTAAATAAACTATCACAGAGGATGGGAGAAAAAGAAGGGAAAACAGGCCTTCATGAAACGGATGCGCAGAGATGCTTTAAGTGGGATTGATCCCTGTCACATCAATTTTACGGGTTTTCTTATAAATCTGGGAATACACACGTTGTTTCACCTTTTTCACGCTGACAAGACATAGTTTATAGTTTCATGCACTTTTTGGAATCCATATGACATTGTTTCTGTTAATTTTGTGGCCTCTGTAGTCGCTTCCGTAAATAATGCAATTCTTCCTTTTCAGCTGTTTCCCGTTGCAAAATAATGAATATATTATGGTTCCAACAATTACAGAAAATCGATTAAGATTGTATTATATGCCTGTCGTGACAGAAATTTTGATACATCGACTGGAACAGAAGTTATTGAGAAGAAACAGATAAATCCAAGGTGGTAGGGATCAATACCCCTTAAACAACCGAACGAAAGAGTAGGCCAACAGAGTTTACAGTCCCTTGTGTTGGCGCACCTGGTGGCCGTAAGCAGGGCGAACCGTGGTCCGGGAAGGTGCGTAAAATGCCACCACAGGTGCGCGGCACGCCTCGAACCGTGGCCCGGGAAGGTGCGTAAAATGTCGCCTTAGGTGCGCAGCCCGCCTCGTCGGCTGCACGACGCCCCGCACCGCGATAATGGATGTGGCGCCGCGAGGCCCACGGAAATGGCGCCTGTAGCAGGTATCCCCTACCCTCTTCCGTCCCCGCAAGTCCTAAACCCACTCCATTACGCACCCACCCCGTCGTTAACGCTGTTCGGCTCCGGATGTACACTCCTCTCATAAATATCACCGTCCTTGGGGTAACGCTATAGCCGACAATACCATTTCAGTATCGATACAGTATTTTCCGCATTAAATTTCTCCCCTTTGGATAGAAAGGTAAGACAGTACGTTTATACTGCTGCTTATGGAAATAGTTTTTGAAAACAACAATTCTGCAACTTTCCTCGTAAAACTGACACACGTAAACTTATGATAATGTTTTTACCCTATAACTTTCATTATTATAACCACACACGTATGAATAGCTGCGTTAAGTGATAGCGAAAATACCAGAATTAAAACCTTTCTACTGTTAAAATGAAATTATTATACCGGCTCCCCTTCAGGACGATATCAAAATATATTTCGTGGATACCGTCATACATTTCTGAATAATTGACAATTCATATTTTTGTATTTACGCTGTTCCTAGTCTGCAGTAGCTGGTTAGTTTGTAATAAAATATGACGATAGATATTTGCAAACTTTTGCATAAGTCGCTAAAAAAAGACTTTGTTCACTTGCTAAGTGAACAGTAACTTTGGAGTGAACTTCGATAACAGGATTTTCACAAAACGTTAACGTCCATTACTAAAGTTAACAAAAACGTCGGTCATCCACGGAAACTTAAGGAGGAAGTTGTAAAAGTGGCCTTGGAGTATATAAGAATACATTAATATTTATGAGTTTAAAGTTAGTGGACTGAGTTTTTTTTATACTTATTTGAGTCATTGAAACGGGAAGGCGATAAGTCGAATGTAACACGTCCGTCAAACTCCTCATCGCATCTAGGCGCGAAGTAGTAAACTAAAGTGCGGTGTTTTCGTAGAAAGTGTTTTTCAACGGGACTTCAAGCAATGACGCTATGATTTTATTTACAGAGTGTTTGTGTGTGAGTGTGGTAAATTAAAATGGAGGTAATTGATATTTTTTCAGCTACAGCAACGTGAAAAAGTCATCTTTAGCACTCTTGAGGATCTTGGTAATATTGTTTGTAATTACCGGTCAGCATTTTTGGATACCGTAGTGACAAAGATTGAAGTGTTTTTTTTCTTTTGTTATCTAAATGCATTGGAAACATTTGAGTAGTTGTGCAAGGAAAAGTATTTTCCGTACTCCCCTACAGCACGGCTCATGCGCAAGGTCCACTTACTCTTAATACTAAAACATAATCTTATGTTCCTAACTTCCATAAGAACTTAATATACATAAACAACCTTCCATTAGAGCTAGGTCCAAAAATTTGCATCCACCGCATTATGATAAATACAGCTCGAGGGAGGTGGCGCAACCGTAATATACGTTGGATTCCCAATTGGGAGGACACGGGTTCGAATACCCGCTCCAGCCATCCGGATTTCCATTTTATATGGTTTCTGGAAACCTTTTCAGGGGAATCCTAGGCTGGTTTATTAATACAGGCCATGGCCGACTCCTTCTCCAGTTACTGGTCTTGTGGAAAGTTTTGTGTATGAATATGTAATGACGTCGCTGTCTACGGGATGTAAAACCAAAATAAATTTGAATAAATAAAAATTATAGTTGTATAGTTTATGGACGTTTATAATCGCCTTATTCGCAACCAGTCGCTTGCGTGCTCAGCAAACCTAACAGTTAAGAAGTCATATTTCATGATGCAGTGCTAATATCATCAGTTTAAAATTGTAGGTCTCTCGAAGACCATTTGCAAAAATAAAAAAACCGCAATCCTGACGATAGTATTTGCAAACTCTCTGAGCAAAAATTGTTCTCGAGTTATGTACATTTAATTGCGCTGTTACAATTTACGCTTAACAAATGTATCCTTATGGGTAATTTTTTGTTAATGAAGTTACCAAATATTATCTAGGATTGTTGTGGTTTTTCCATATTGACTTTCAAAACGTGTGTATTTCAATTGTAGTTCTCAGTGATCATTTATCTAACCCACACTCTTCAACCCTAGAAACAAATTGCAAATGATTATGTTTATCTGGCATTATCTGAATTAGATCACATTCTTCATGGCAACGTTCTACGCGTCATTCATTAAAGTTACGTGTTCGGCAAAACTCACTTAGCATTGCGTACCTGTAAATTTAAATGAAACGAAAAACTTTCAAGATCGTATTTTTGTTCATAATTGCATCAAACTACAAAACTATTTTTTAAGTGTAAAATTAAAATTTAGAAAGTTTTTTTTATTATCTTACTTAAAAATTTCTTTAAAAATTTGCTTGCAATTAACTTTACTTCGTGTAGGAATGCGTTAACTACAATCTCGAATAAATAATTGTCAATGTAAGTAGTATTAAAATTTGATGGCGTATTTACGAACAAATTTTTATTAGAGTTAATACAATACTATCGAAAACGATAAGTTCATTCCTTGTTAAATAACGATACGTATACGTCACAGCTGATAATGTGTTTGCCAATTGATTAACCAGAAGTAAAAGCCTGAAAGGAGCATGATATTTTCTCCAAACTACAAAACAGTAAATAGTCGTACGGAGAAAAATATCGCATTTTATTTAAGCGAAGTTCTGATGGCTCGCTATTAATATTCTACAACCCGTTATTCAAATAATATCACGCAAAAAAGAGAAACCTGCTGATATTTTTTTATTTCTGTCCTTCATATTTGTTTAAAACTGAAATTCTGATTAAATAAACGCGATAAATTGAAATGGTGCTAAATTTATGTTGCAAAATTCTAAATCCTACCAATCGAGTTACTTTTGCGGATTTTCAGAATGTACATAACAGCGGCAAGACTGTGTTGAAACCCAAGTAAAAATCTTTAACACATGTGATATCTTCTGTAATTAGTTATTTAAATTTAAACAAATCGTAAAGTAAGCATATTAATATGTCATTATTTTTCACAGGAATTAAGGGCCAAGCTCGCATGACTACTTAAAATTTATGTATTTAATATTGTGTCATAAAAATAATGCTTTCATAATTAAACACTATATTATAGTCAAAGAAATAATAACCAATGATGACACACAGAGATGGTGTTTTTCCACAGCTTGTTTGTAAATAAACCCTAGTTAATCCTTCTAAATAGGGTTTGTGTAACAGCTGCGTCATTATAACTACATGAAATACTCAAAGTAACAGTTGGGGACGAACTTAACGGCGACAAGCTGGGTCTTCAAGGAGGATCTTGAGGTTTGACGGTAAACACCCCTGGAGTAGGAAGACAGGTGAAGGGTTGGGGTAGAGAGGGCATGGCGACCCTTGGAAGTTGACGAGAGAACAGACACTTTAACTCCGTTATCGCATCTCGGCCGACGTGCCGTGAATACAACCCGCTGTATTACCCCGGCCCAACTTATCGCAGTGGCGGGGGATTGGCGTGGAGAGAGGCCAGGCCGGGGCAATCCCGCCCGCGGACACGACCCCGGAAATTCATCCCCAAGGCGCCGCAACTTTGCTGGCCCAAATCCTGATGATAAGGACAGTTGTCCCTTGCTGGTCTCGTGACGGGAACATCCTTCCTGCCTGCCAGCTGCGCCATATTTCCGCAATGATAATGAAATAATGCCTTGAAATCTACACCCGGTGCAGAGTACACAAGCGTGTAATTTGGCCTAAAATCTTAAAGTGGCTTGACCGTCACTTGCCCTGAACGTCATTTGACTAAACGTCGGTTTGACTGAACCTCACTGCCTTAAAAGTTATTTGACCTAAAGTCACTTGACATAAATGCCAAGTGACTTAGAGATCGATTGGCCTAAATCACTCGGCCTAAAAATTTCTTGGCCTGAAAGGCATGTGACAAAATATAGATAGCCTAAAAACCACTCGGACTAAATGTCACTTGTTGTGTAAGTCATATGGCATAAATAACAGTTGGCATAAAAACCACTTAGCCTAAGCGCCACAGCCTAAATATGGTTTGGCATAACACAAATTTTGCCTATTACTATTTTAGACCTTATAATTTTGTCCTACATTGATTGAACCCCAGACCACAACCGAGATCCGATACACAGTTATAAAACACTGGGCATGTATTTTATATTACCAATGTTCCAGTAATCCTCCTCGGCCATCCTGAATTCTGTTCCCAATGATTTTCGAAATCACCCCGGGTGAATGCTGAGAAGGTTATCCTCATAAGTCGCAACTAACTTATTTTCTGTTTCCCTCTTTCTACGAGCTAATGGTTCTATTTTAATGAGTTCGCTGTCAAAGAAACGTTCAGCCTGAGTTACAGAATTTTAAACACTTCCTTACGGAAACTTCAAACAGTGGCTCGATAGACGTATGACAAACCCAGACATTCGTAGCGCATATCCTTATAAAACTACAGTCTTACCGAACGTTTGGTATCCTAACTTCTTCAAATGTAATCCTGGAGTATAGTTACGCCATTAGGTTCCGAAAAGTTATGTTTACCACTTTTTCTGATAGCAAAGATGCCTAAAAATTTGAATTTACATTTCTCAAACTATACTGAGTATCTCAGTCTCCACTGTCTAATTAATATGACAATGTGTAATACTGTGCTAGCTATTACCCGCGACTTCGTTCGCGCGGTTTCAAATTAAATGCCTCTTTGAGCCATTCAAAAGTTCAATTAATGTACTCCTAATTATCTTAAATAATTCGTAAGAGTGTGTATTTCAATTTTCTAAATATAGTCAACAATTAAAAATAATGTTTTGCTAAACCCTTTTTGCTACTTCAAATCATTTATAAGTAAAATTTTTAAAACTAATAATTATACTAACGGTAGTAAATTAAGGTGACATTTTAAAGTGTTAATATTATATAAACAAATGTGACAAAATAAAATGTTGAAAATTCTGAATGGAGAAAATTAGTGTTAAGGTTCATTAATTACCGTTACAGAAACCAATTACTCAAAGTTTTTAGGTACCCCCTTCTGTATCCGTACCCCGCTTCACCATCTTCTAAAAAAATTGTAGATTATTTTTTATATGTGTGTGTTCATACTTAATTTTTCTGGCATATTTACTGCACAATGTCAGCCACTGTCTGGTATTTCTTTGACTTTAACGAGGACCGTATGTGGCAAGTGATACACCACACGACAAGATTTTGCCAAAACGTCTAGCCACTTTTTTTTTTGCAGCTGAAATACTTATGGAGATAAACTTGTCCATGCTGTAACCTAAATGAAGTTTAAAATTCAATTTAAGATGTTACATCGAGAAATACTTTTAAAATTTTCGGTTGGTAAATACTATCTTTAGTTACTCTGTCCGCATCCTCTGTTGCTTATTTTTTTAGTTCGGTGTGTTCTCAAAACAACGCGAAAAACGCAAAACATAAGATGTATTAAGAAGAGAGTATTTTGGCTTGACATAAAATAATTTTACGGCAGATCTGAGATTCATTATTTTATTCAGGAAATGATACAGCAAGAGTAGGATGAATTAACCAACTTTAAGTAATTTCCGCGAATCCCCCTCAAACACTGATCAAATCTGAAGAAAAATATTAATTATCCCTCAAATTTCATATTTACTCATTTCTGAAATTTAACCTGTGGCATAAATAAAGATCAAGATATTAGATAAAAGTTTCACGAAATTAAGAGCTTCCGATCAAGATTGCGAAGAAAAAAATTAACTTTATTAAAAACTGTGAAATTTTGTCAATTTTTCTTGATGTCAGAGGCTAGCAGTACATGTTTAGTGTTTTAAAAGAATAGAGATTTTTGATCGATTTACATTAAATCTAATGTTAACTGAAAATTTTGACAAAATTACTAAAATTGGGTAGTGCGTAGGAATGCGCTTATCTGCCCTACTCGCAAGAAGACTTAAAATTATCCTTCACATAATGGCAACTAACGGAATGAACGAACTACCAAAGCTAAAAGCTAAACACCACACATTTTGCATACTTCTAAATGTTAAAATCTATAATATAATTTTAAGTATAGCATCATTATCGATTTGTCTCGCGAATGAAATACAAAAGTAATTAAATAATACATTTAAAACTGAAACTGTAGTAGGCTACAGAGTGCTGTCTACAAAATGATTACATTAAGTAGTAAACGAAAGCAGAAGGTCACAGTAATGTTGTGGAAAAAAGTGGAATTGTGTAAGCAAAATGAGACACTGTGGGAGAGTTCTGGGACATTTTGGACGTATTTGAGGACAAGCAGAGAAACTTTGAGGGTTGAAAGGAAAAAAATTATGGCTGAGCGTAACGTCGTTAAACATGGCCCCGCGACATCATCTTAAATGACCGCCGTGACGTCATTCAAAATGGTAGCCAAGTCGAAGATTGGCAATGGTGCCTGACGTTACCTTGGCCTTTTCCACGCCGAAGCTGCTGCGCCAGCTTTACGTTTTCTATGTAAATACGTTAGTTTAGATAAATGAAATTATTTGGTAAGTAATCAGCTCCACGTAAACAAATCTTACCAGCCGCAGTTAATCACATAACATAGTAAATAGTAACTACATGTTAACACAATAACAGGTAGTGATTGATTAAAAGCTAAGGTTTTTACATAATGATAAATTATTTCTGTAAGGAAAAATTTACTTAACAGAAGTTACTTAATGGGATTATTGTGAAGTATTTTAAAAATACGTATTGAACTACTGTATTTATCACAATTGGTACATTGCAACAGTGACATATTATTGAATTAAATCCAATAATTTAAAAATAGAACAGGAATATAGCTTAAGTGAATTTTTGGTAAGAATACTGCTGGATTCAGAGATTTTCCGGAAATATCTTAATTGCCTCAAATGTCTTAATTTTATAAAAGCAATGCTAAAGTAATTTGTAGAGCAAATGAGTGTTTCCTAATACATAATAAATACAGTTTTATTGTGTATTTGTCTATTTTGCCCACCATGACATACTCTGTACTTACGAATACGTCTGGAATATAAATCTAACGACATAGCATCAATCGTTAAAACGTAATTCTAGTGCAGCGTCACTGCGTATGTTATGTGTCAGAAACTTAAATTCAACTTATTGAAATAGGAATATAATTAGCAGAAATCATGAATGTGTAAAGGAGTTTGGAAAACACATGCTGTAATAAACAGTTCACAACAGCTGGTGCTCCATAACACGCTAGGCGAACTTCAGAGTACACAACCAGCTCTGCTGCTTACATGGAGAAGTTAGAGCATCTGGTGCTACAATGAACTAAGTACATATTTTGAATGTCCGGAAACCTACTATTCTACCACAACTAGTCCCGCGGGAGAAAAGCGAACTACCTATGTGTTGTTCTTGATCACCGGCTGCATTAATGTGGCGCAAAACACAGTATCGGATAAAATACTATGGCACAGACAGCCAGCTTATGGACGTGAACTAAAAATGTACAAGTATAACTTCATATGGTTTCTCTTATACATCCTGAGTTACTAGAAATATCACAAAAAAGTGTGCGTTATATTTGTATACTGAATACCAAATGTAACTGATATATCTGTCGGGGAGTTAAAAAGACCGTGGTTGTTGGAAGGAAATTCTGCGTGATAAGTAAATAAGATACTTAACTTACCAGTATTCAAGTACCATTCTCGTGCCTGCCTGCTTATCAAAAAGTCGTTAAATTATCTGCGTTTCTCTGTTTTCGCCGGTACGTCTCCACTGATCGTGTGCCATGAACTCATGTCAGGTGCAGTACATTTCCCCTCCCTGTAACTTATCTACCTATTACTTACGCCACGGTTCTTCCCCTCTCGGGACGACCAGTTGTCATGGTCGAGTAGTAGAACTTCAGTTAGTGTACAGCACACTTCACAAATTTAATTCGCTATATAGTGCTAATTTTGTCACATAAGGGTTCAGTAAAGGATATAAGAATAAAGTTTTTTTTGTGTGTGTGAACTAATGTGGACATGCGCAGTCGCAGTACTAAGTCATTTCAGAAAACAAGTGAACGCGAAAAAAAAACAAGGAAACAAGATATATTTTACTATAGCCAAGACATACAAAAATATCAAAACCTGAGAAATTCCAAAATAATCTGGCAAATAATGCAAAGTTTAAAATGAGTTGACACAATTCTTCTTGAAATTTTTCAGGTATGGTTATTTATGTATGTGTTGGCTACCATCAATTTGGTTTTTTTTTTATTGATTTATCTTGGTGCATTCTTGTTTTTTTCTCCGACGACACAGACCTGCAATGTCGTAGGTTCATAACATGTCACTGAATTATTTACTCCAACTGCAGTTATATTTCAAATATATTATTGGTAGACAGTGATCATATTACAGGACTAAAACTGAACTTGGTTCACTGTGGCACGAGGCCCAACACTTGTTTGTCACGTTCCTGCGGCTACGAGCCGCTTGTGACACAGCCACAGAAATGCTGTGCACTACCTGGAAAATTGGTAGGGGAAGGGGCGGCAGGCTGCGACGCTGTCATGCGCGCACAGTTGCCTATCATCCAGGATACCGGGAATCCTTCCTGACTATGTTCATCGCCTCAAACTAAACAAGGCTCGCGTGACCCCAGCTATACGGACCCCATTCAACCGAATTATGTTCTCATAAGAGGAACGGGAGTTTGAATTTCTAGACACGTAATATACTCTCCCCAGCAGTCTATTTACTAAAGTCGAGGCTGCCGAACTCTGTTACAAATTGTTGGCTGTGACGCCAGATTTCAATACGATCCACTTTAGTTCTAGGTATTGAATTGTATGTAAAACTTGACTAATGTAATTATATATACACACATACACAAATACATGAGATTCAGTTTCAACAAAATTTTCTACAACATTTCGAATTCAGAATCTTTCTATTTAAAATGGAATTCACAAATTTAAAGTGACTTATTTCAATTAAATTACACAGAAATATTCAAACACTACAAAACTAATATGTATACAAATCTATTATTAAAAAGTTTAATTTTAAAAAATTGGCCAGTTAAAATGATACGTAGTAAGTTTATACATAGGTCCTATGTGTGTATACGCAGTAATATTATATATTCATCAGCATTCTTAACTGTGTAATAGTAACATAGTCAAAAATGGTACTACACAAGAAGGCTTTTAAAATGTTTACTTTACATGTTGATGATATTTTTTAATGAAGTTTTAGAAAAGCAGAACACTACAAAGTGCTTAAGTAACATTGAACGAGCTATTTATTTTTTTCTCCACGGTATGTAACTTATTATTTTTTTTGTGAATAAATGAACTCCCAAATGCTGATTTTTCGCCAAGTAAATGGCTTTATCGATGCGTCTTCTTATATTTGATGTGAATGTTGTAACCTTGGTAAGGGAGAGGGTCGAATCAAAATCATCGACGGCCAAGAAATATCATATGCATTTGTGGTGCAACTTACTTGCGTCTAACTCAACAGACATGTGTAAGACTTGTTGATTGAGGTAAATTTATTGTTACTCACATTCAAATGTTAAAATTTTAACAATTAATAATTTTAAATTAGTTTGTACGATAGAGAGATTAAGTAAGCATGAGGTATTAATGAAGTTATCCTAAGGAAACCTTATACATATTATAGAGACAGCATTACTGCGATAATCACTGTTCTACGAATGTTGTCACTTAGATGTCAAATATAAAATAAAAAGTGTGCGAAGAAAATATACGTAAACCAATACCAAAAATACTTCTTTTCCTAAGCTATAATTACTTGAAGTGAGTAATTATATCAAAGAATTTTTTTATAAATTATTACTCTGTAAATTTTAATTTTTTATGACAATTTATTTGTTGTTAAAGACATTAAACATGCCATTTAAGTTTTCCTTAGGTATCAAAACATAAAAAGTTGTTTACAGCTCGTGAAAGTTAAAATGAAGTGTGAAGGCCAAGAATTCGCCAGCGTACACCCAGCAAAAACGAACGGACATACTGAAACTAAATAATTCCACAGAAGTTATGTATCCCTCTGGCTAAATGCTTAAGGGTTAAAAACACATAAAAAGTAATTATTGTACTTTAGAAAAATGCTGAATATAATGGATTATTAATTGATATTTAGAGATTTAAAATGATATGTGTTATTGCATACAATTTTATCAATTATATCATGCAACTGGTAGCATGTTTTTCAGTGCAAATAATTTAATTTCAGTAATTCAATTGGTTTTCATTAGAGGCTTGCAACTGTACCATGCAAATTTTGAGTTTTACGTCCCTTTATTTGAATACTATTCACGATAAAAGTTTTCTATGGGAGGATAATGCAAATAGTAACGTCAACAAGCTCACAAAATACTAATCATGTTAAAAGTTTTCTATTGGAGGATCATGCAACTAGTAACGTCAACAAAACTCACATAATACTATTCATGATAATAGTTTTCGATGGGAGGATAATGCCACTAGTAACATCAATAAAACTCACAATACTGTGTACAAATAAAACATTATGAATTTCCACGTTTGAATGACGTCAAATTTCTATAGGAAAATTATTTTAAAACACACTTTCACTTTCTGGGTGTAGGCAGAGGAGTTAAATGGAAATTGTAGAGTATTGACAGAACGAGAATCAGAATAATGAATATCAATAATTATTCGTGATCTATTAATTAATTATACTTTCTTCCACGATTCTTACTTAACCCTAAAGTAAACCTCTGGCTATACATCCATTAACCTACTCCAAAGCTTCATTGAATCGACTGTGCTTGGGATACGAGCACTGTAAACACAGCCAGTCCACTCAAATGGATGACAGTGGAGACAGGATATGAAGAGCGCACATTAATCCCGGCGAGCCAAGAAGTGGAATTATTATAGACTTTGGCAAACAACGATGGATGTGCGAGTGAAAATACTCTCAAAGTGCCGTGCTTGATGAAAGCCGCGCGCGCACCGTCCACCATGTTATCTGCGAGTGTTTACTTGGTTCCTTCCAAGGCTTTTGTCTGCATTCATGAGTACGTATTATATCTTATTCCTTTTGTTTTCTCTTTTATGCTTCCCTCTGCGTTCGTTCTGCTTTCTTCCTTCCACTACCGTCAGATTAAAAGAATCCTCCTTATAGAAACAAGAAAAATATTTCTTTCTCCAATTGGAAGAAATTTATCTTAAAGATCATTAGAGGCATACTTCGAGAGCAAGATAGTCATTACTAATATTTCAAGAAATATTTCTTTTCCCACGTCTTCATAACTACCTCTGACACCAAAATGAAAACAACTAAGGATATAATATTCGCTTTCTTCCCAGTCAATCTATACTTTTCGTGAAGCATGACAAAATTTTCAAAATTGTTCAAATATTTTCTTACATTAATTCATTCGAACCCGAATACTTTACGTAATAAATTTTCAAATAATTGTTATTTTTCTTAATTGTTTTAGATGTTTTGAAAAATTTCAACTTAACGGACGTCAAATAAAATAAATATGTTATATTTTATTGTTTCTGCGTAATGGAATATCAAACTTAAATTTTTACTGTTTACATAAATTGCATAGAGTAAAAAAATCTCGTCCATAGAAACAAAATATTTGTGTCAGGATAAATGCGTCGAGGTAATGTTATTTAATGTTTCGTAACACTAGGGTGACAGAACAAGCTATTTGAACACGTCATTTAGTGTTTTAATCCACAAAATGGAGATGTAAATTATACAGTGTACATTCGAAGAAATATGCACTGGGACTGTTTTTATGCTCTCATTTTAAGGTTTAAAAAATATTAAATCGAAACATTTTCTCCATTGCCCTGTGTTCCCTATTACCCGAAATGAACTTCCATTATGAAATCTACTATACCGTCCTTCCGAATGTGACGACATTTTTGTGAGGGTTTTGTGTGCGCACGCGAATGTATGCATAAAAAACTATTTGGGAGGGGCAAAATGGGGTAAAGGGGCAGAACGGTACCCAAAAATATAGTGAAATACAAACTTCGATTAATTGTTTTTACTCGTGAAATATGTGCCTTTTTTATTCAAAATACGAGAAGTTTTTCTGATTAATTTTGCAAATTTAGTAACAATAGGAAGTTTTTCTTAAGTACGAATTTAATTAACTTTCAGTAACTAACAATATTTTTAAAATGTGAACTACCGTATTTCTATAAGAGCGGTAACTTTGATATGTGTTGTTTATAAAAATGTTGACTTCTGAACAACGCAAAATTACCAGACAAAAACATCATGTGGAAACAGTTCTGAGAATAAATGTCTGCATGTTGTAAACTGCTCGAAAAAAAACTAACTAATGTTTGTAGTAGCCAATCAGGTTTTTAAAAGGCTCGTAGATGCTTAATTAAAATCCTCTATTGCTTTTACTGTCCTTTATTTGCTCAGACAGGTTAATAATGAGCTTCTTTGAAGTAACAAATCACTAGCGTTTTCAACACTGCAATTCCTCTGCTCGTAGACGCAAACTGTCTCGCAGAGTTTTGCATCAGTTTCCTGAATATGGCACGGACGAATCCAAAGGGACTCTTTAGTGTCACAAAAATGTGACTATTTGCTAGTGGCTTTCTGTGGCCTCACATGTTTATACAGACAAAAATTCACGTTAGTGAGTTTTACGTTACAAAATTTTGGAATAACTTCTAAATATCGTAAACTTAACAACACAAAAATTTCAGAATATCATAATTTTATAAATCATGTCAGAATTGTACTTGTCCGTTTATATGAACTCATTTTTGCTAGTTAATCTGAACATAATATACGAATTTTGCTAAGGTTTTCGTTTAACCAAAGAATTTTGAAACAATTTTTCTCTCATAGCTTGACTACACACATTTGTAATAAAGTGGCTGGATGTGCTACATAAGTGTACATTCATAAGTCAATACAATTTACCTTAAGTAAAAGACAGAGCGTTTAAAGGAGTTACAGTATGAAGTTGTATATATGAGGCGTTCAGAATACAAGGTGTGTATGCCCATAAGCACTGTTTGCTGATTTCTGGTTTCAAATTGGTATGTAAAAAGAGTTTTATTATAAATTTAGTTAACACAGCGTAGGTTAACACGCAAAAAAAATCAATTTTCTTGTGATTTTTGAGAAAGAGAAATGGAAGGTTACTTGAAAACACATTTAACACAGGAATTGCATTTTTTTGACATGCACCACTTGTAGTCTGAGTACCCTCGTATTATGTTTGTATGAAATAGTGTCGATTTGATAAATGTTACGACAGTAACCTATGCTATTAAAATTTCTAGCTTGAATAGTTTTTCATAAATATGTTTAAAGTCAAAATTTCCACGTCGTGATAACACACACATGATGAAAACCACAATATTTACGGAATTAAAATAACTTACACAAAAATAAGCTGTGAAAGACTACTGTTTTTGGTAAAATTTGTAAAATCGTATTTCAGAAAAATCTGTTAAGATAAAACATTTCTATTATACTCTCAACAATTTTGTATTATAATATAATCGTATTTTGAGCAAACAGCCCCGTGACCCCGGATTTGCATGTAAATTATGAAAATTATAAAAATCATGCTGCAGTAACTTAGTAATTTTGTATTTGACAAGTCATTTTGAGATTAAAGGTAAAAAATTGTTATAGTAGGGTACTTCATTCACTGGCAAAGATTATAAAATTAACATATTCTCAAAGAAATACTTAATTATGAATTTTTCACACATGATCGACCTTAAAGGATGTTAGCCTCAGTGACCTTAGAGAAAACTATGTTTTCTTTACTCATTTATGTATTGGTGAATAATTTGCGTAACACAGTTACAGACGTACGTCGCAAGAAAGAAAAACAATGAAGCAAAATTTAATTAAATAATTATATTTCGAAAATTAATCTTATATGTAAATAAATATAACATGTTTTGATTGAAGCAAGAGTTTGTGTCTATATAAAGTATTTGTTAAGGTTTGTTTTAAGATTTGTTAGCCAACTAAGTTCTCAATACTGTATATTTCTTCCAGATTGTGTTTGATATTTGGTGCGTATCCTGACTACATTTTTAAAATTATAATTTAAATAGAATAATTTCCACATATTTGGCATGATAGTTCACTACTTGCATGCTTCGGGTGATGTCACGAAATCTGATGTACATAAACTTATTTTTATTTACATTTAATGTTACGAAATACTTTAATACGCGTATAAAACAAGAAAGCGAAAATTCCTATTTTATAAATTTAAGGAACTAAATAAACTTCTTTTTACAAAAATGTATTAGGAAATATAATAATTACTTCGTAAATACATATTGAAATTCACATTAGTGAGATTGTGATACGTCAGTTCGGAAACACTTCTTATTTTCGTAAGTTGTATAACACAAAAAAACTTCCGAACATCTTAATTAATAAAATCAACTCAGAATTATGCTTGTATATTTATATAAAGAATACGTGTCTTCAAATTAGCCATGGTTCGGTACTTCACAGTAGCGTTCACGGGGTTTGGTAAGTCAGTTACTTTTATTTTAAAACACCCAGTACACAGTTGTGACTTTGACAAGATGTTACAAGAAAACTGATAAAACGAATAAAAATACTAACGGAGTAAATTGTCACTACAATACAAGTAATATTTCGGGAGAAGCATAAATCAATAAAATAATGATGCGACGATCACACTTACAGAAGTTCAAGTGATCCTAAACGAATTTGTACATATTTAGTATATTATATACTCTGGTAACATTATATCGAGTACTAACGTAAGAAAATTGTTAAAGTGGCACTGAATAGTTTTAAAAAAAATTAATTGTGAAAAATGAAATTTTTAACGTCTTGCAATACAAATTCCAAAAATTTTCTATAAAATCTTCTTTATCTGAAACTTACAATCAATGATGACGACAGCAGTGTAAGACAAAGAAGTTCCGTAGGCATTATTGAGTTTCTATGACTTCAAGGAACATACTTGATTAAGTGCATTCCATTCTGTCTATTAAATTTATTTAAATTTGCATTGTACAATAATTTTGTTAAATAGTTTATAATTTTTCTACGGAAGTAAAATTAGTTCCGAGTTGTTATCGTGATTTTATCACATTTTCTTAGAAAATAAGTCACAAAAAAGTATGTAACCCTAAAACTCATAAAAAAATTGCAAATGTACATCCTTGAAGAGCAATTCCTCAGACGAGCACGATACAAGATACGGGACAGAAATTCGGAAACCTCAGTCGAAGCCGTTGCTAGCTAAGGAAGTGAGCATTGATTGGATACGGCCGAGAGTGGTCTTAATCTCGAAAGGCATCCCAGTGTCTCATTCGGGTGCTTAGGGTTAGGCAGGAGGCGTCTAAGGGGTTGGTGGGGGTGTAATTTCAGCACAGCTCGGTGGGGCGTTAACAGGGGACTCAGGTTTGTGCGGGGGGATAGGGCAGGGGTGAGGAGGTGCGTTCCGAAAGGACCCATTGTCCCGTGAGATGGGCAACGATGCCGTAATTCTCGGCAGCTCGCTAGAATGTCTGGAATCCTATTTGCCGCACACAAACGCACACACGTGTGCTCGCACTCCGAGATTCATGGCGAGTAGAAGTGTTGTCTAGGGGGAAGGGGAGTAGAGATGGTGGGGGCGAGACAAAACATTGGTTAATCCGATTACAAGAAGTCCTCCTTCCCCACGCAATCTTCCGCGCGTTCGTAACTTACGCTCAACCAGATCTCGACTACATTTCGCCCACTATGTATCAGCGGTGTGAGAATTAGGTTACGTGACAAAATGCAGGTTGGGCGACCCGCCCATCTATATTCGCCTGTGTACTTCCATGGCTTAGGTTGGTACAGGTGGTTCGCGATAAAGTGAGCACTGTTGAAGACCCTCTTGTCTAGGAGAATAATTGATATTTATCATTTATTGCAATATCAAACGTTATAATTTAAGTATGGTACCACCCACATATTTTGATTGTCACTACGGTCTTAGTGGAAGAGGTCTTGTCAAGACATATGCACTCCAGCAAGAGGAAGTCACAATATTTTGTCGCCGAGCGCTAGTAGTAATTTAGTGGAAGATTGATTTACATCTGGCGGTGTTACAATTTTCGCAATTATTTATATAAAATTATGTTAATATGGTAAGCTGGTATTGTAGATATAGTCTAGGTTTCGTATCCACAAAAGCACTAGCGTGTGTGTGTGTGTGTAACTGTTTAATAAGTCGTATGAAAAAAAAATATAAATTTATAATTTAATATTATTACAAATTAAATTATTATAAATTTCTACATAGAATTATTACAAATTTATACAAAGAGCAAACTTAATTTTATGCCTGAAAATGTGTTCCAATAAAAATTGCATATAGATTACCTAGATTTTCAAATTTTTTCTTCTATTATATAGACAATTCCGATAACGACTACACATTTTAAGTTGTGAATTCTTGCTAAGCCAAAGACAAACAAGACTAATCTTCCACTAAAAGACTACTACAGCTGCGACAAAAAAGGAGTCACATTACTTTTCCACAGTGTCAAGACCTTGCCTTCATAGATCATGATTGTTGCTTAAATTTGCCTTGTTTACTTCAATAAGTGTCAGGAAACTGTACTTTATCTCACAGGAAAACCTAACAATGTTTCAAAAGTGCTCAGTTTATCCCGGATTACATATAGACCCTCCTGGGTCATGAGGTTACGAGTTCTATTCCCGTATAGGCCACGCATGTTTGCGTATGGCTTCTTTAACGATTGTTTTATCAAATACCTACAACATCCTGAAGTTTTCCTCCCATCAGAAACCAGTGACATTACAACGAAATGAAAGTGTCGTAAAAACATACATCTGAGTCATAAGCTGAATTTTAAAGGAACTGTGTAATCGAGTCTATAAAAAAATTGTAGTTACACTGAGTTGTTGGTTGAATGTGCATACGGTCATGAAGGCTGTTAAACGAAATGTCTTACGTTAATAAGTTCTGTTACAAATTGAATATTTATGTCGTTATTAATTTGGTTGCTCATAAGTTATTATTAATTTGGGGGGTTTAAGACAGTTACAGTTAAATGGGCATTTACTATAAAACAATGGCAGTTACTCAGAATACAAATACTCTTTCAAAGTAGGCTACTACATTAATTTAGGAGGGGAGCGCAATATTACTGATTACTAAAATATGATATTAAGTTGAGGTTGCTGCCACATAACTAGATCAGACGACCTTGCCGAAAGCTGGATTGATGAGGAGACGGCATCGACAGACAAGCACGCACCCGCCGGGACTCGACCCACGAGCCCCGGCGGAGAACTGGACTGCTGTTGATCGGATGAGTGCTAGTGGACGACAGACCTCATTTACTTGGTAACAGCGCCTTATATCGGCGTGCTTATCCTCAATATTGCGACACTACGAGGGGGTGAGATGAGTTGCTGTCTTCCGTGGTTTCCCAACGCTGACCTGGTTGCAGCTCGAACCTCTCTCGATGTCCGGCTGTCCGGCCTGCCAGGTCGCATCATAACAGTTCGACAGACGTGACAAAACGTAAACATTGTACACATCAATTACTTGGGTTTAACTACTACATTCCTTTAAAAATAGGGACACTGCTCTGAGTCATGTTACAACAGCGGCTGGTTGAAAAGATTTTCAAGCAAATTCAATGCTGCGGTCGCACCTGTAGTTAGTAAAAGAAACGCACGGTGATTTTAACGCTCCTTTTTGTCTGGCCAAAAAGGTATTTAGCTTTATTTTTAATATATTTCAATACATTTGTTGCTGTTTGCAGTAGAGTATGATAAGCAATATGGTATTATATATATTTCCACTAAGAGAGAAATAATACAACAATATTGTTACACAACTAATGAATATAATAAGACTTACTTTAAATGTGTCTATCAATAACTTTTCCATGTTTAGTATCACTTTAATTTAATGTATTTTGTTTAGGATTTGTGTGATAGTTACCGTAAGAACCGTGTTAACATAGTATCACTAACGTCCGCTATATACATACTATTCTACTAAAATGTTTTATGTTATATATACCGTACTTTGCCATATTATAGGGTAAAATTATACATCAGAATGTCTCGTAAAAAAAAATAACTGTTAGCATCATCTTAAAGGGATAAGTGATTAAACTTCCACAGTGCACAGCAATCATAAACTACATTACTTTACTGTAAAAAGGGTTTTAGAATTTGTATTTTTAAAATAAATTAATGGGGTGGTGCAAAGTAACATTACTTTACGGTTTTGAACGTATGTAATACCAAAACCAAACAGACATCATTATTGTCGAACGTCGAGATGAACTTTGGAACCTGAAAAGTTATTTTACATTACATTACATTATATTTTTGTAAATTTTTAATGAGATCACCACGGACAGCACGAACGACATTTACGTTGTACTCAATACTGTTCCACACTCTTTCCAGCGGATGGCGTCCGTAATTCTTGTTCTGGGATCGTCAGTGTTAGCTGGAAATTGTGGAAGTAATGCCAGCTGTCTCGTGACCAATCCAAAGTTGCGGCATTGAGTAAATATGTACTCAATTGTTGCGGCAACGTCTCGTTAAAGATGACTGCTAACAGCAAGATATCAACGGGTAGATGCACCATCCTGCTGGAGAATGAAGTCTCCTGCAGCCACTTAATAACCAGAGTCCCCTAACTTTGGTGAAAATACTTCTGCACCAGTTTGCTTCAGCGCTTCACGTGCACATCTGCAGCTCTGCTTTATGGTCTGTGAACGTTGAATTGCCAATCACAGACGTGTGGCATGGCAGCAAATTTGTCCTAATTTGAACAGTCTAATGAGAAACGTCTTTCCATAAAGACTCGCTAGCAATAGCACTGGAGTCAAATTCTACATGTGTACACGAGGCAGAAATCTGTTCAGGAAAATCAAGGGCCTCTACTTATAACTGAAGTTACCACCACTGTTGACATGCTACTTACTGTGACCACCAAAAAAAGAAAGAAAAAGCCGATTAAATACGAGAATTTGGATAGAGCGCATAACATTGTTGCTTCAAGGGCAGCACACTTGTGTTCGGGAACTTCTTTATGACCTCAGAAAGCTTTCATAAATTAGTTTTGTTAAAACCTTAACGATTACGTACCCTATGTAAATAACAGTTTTAAATAGTTTTTGTAAAGGTGATTTCTCCTGCCTCTTACAATATATTTAATCTTTTTGTGTTTTTAATGTGTACATTTTACTTTAGTTACATATTATGAAATTCTTGTCACCTTATTTTCTTGCTTACAGGGATATTTTAATACACTCGTCAAACAATTTTACGTTTACTTTGTCAATTTTGATAGGCACACAAGTCTTGCTGAAAATGAAATGTTAAGAAATTACATACTATAATTGAAGCAAACTTTCACTGAAACCGTACTATATTAATAAATTATACTGACTACGCTTTGTCACTTTTAAAAAATTACTAAGGATTACTTTTAGAAACCTCAGCATATACATTTTTTTAAATACTCGAATGAAATCCTGTGTATTTCTGGTTGATAAGTATGTAATTGCAGTCGTAGATAACATCTCCAACGTTGTGTACGGCCCAAGAAAATATGACTTTCTTAATGCACGTAAAACCCGGGATTGGGAAGTTTATTACAACAAAATATAATCTTCAATTTAATAAGATTTTGTGGCAATAATAGTATGACATTACGTGTGTCTCATAATGTTTCATACATATACGAACGTGCTGCATTATAAAAGACTTTTAATGATCAATACGACTAGAGACAATAGTAAACATCTGCACACTCTATTATAACCAAAGAGCTATACGGCCCAATAAATAAAGTGCTAATGTTTAACCACTTTATCATCTGACGTGACACCAACTTAAAAGAACATTAAGAGAGTTTTTAAAGGCAAGGGAAAGATAGGAAGTATGTGTAGCTAACTTGCCTGCTTCCTGGCGAGAAAGCTTCACATGAGGTAAGAAAATGACTCGAAGTTTCTCGCTGCATTATGGAAAGTTTAGTAGACGAAAAAAATGGGTTAATATTTGACACGTAAACTAATTGTGAAACTTCCATGTTAGCTGCTGTGAAAGATTTAAACTTCCGTTAAATTACAGTTGAACTTCTATGCTGTACATCGTCTTTCATTTAAAAATTGTTTTAACTTTTTCACGGAAGTGACACGAGTGTGCAGTTAGAGACGTAGCCGTATTTTGATATGTAACCAGAGAGTTATTACAAACGGTTACCTAACTCGCCTTGTTTTCGGAAGGGCTATATTCGAATCTCGGTGTACAAAATCCTGAGTTAGGAATTCCTTAGTTTACAAAAGGACTCTAGACGTATGCTAAAATGGCTGTTCAAATTACAGATCATAGCTGTTTTCATAAACTACGGTTCATGATTTTCCAAGCCACTTGTAAAGTAAGTTAACATAGAGGCAACTCTTAGTGTGTATTCTAATGCTGCTTAGGCTGTGTGCATTTATATTTTTCTTAATACAAGATATTTATATTAAGAACTATATGTTAATGATAGTTTTTTTTTTACTTTTGAATGTTCTACTTTTCTTGTTCTTCACTCGCACATTTCTCAGAGAGTCCAACTCAAAATAAAAAGATTTAATAAACCTTTTTATATACGTATAAGATTTCATTTTAGTTAGTAAAAATTGTGTTTATGTGATGTTTTGAGACCCGGAAATTTCGATGATTCAACTACCTTCCGGCTGGACTCTACAGACCTGTGTACACGTTATCATCAGCTACTTGTTCGCTGGCTGCCGCTCCAGTGATTGTACCTGACAAGGTAGAGTGGGAGTCAGTGAGTGTTTTCATGCGGTTTGGTTATTGATGAATATCCCGCAAGGCTCAGTTTAAGGCCTCGCTCTTTAGTTCTGCAGTGGTTTCAGAAATATTTTTATTTTAACGCAAATTAATGCATGTATCAAAAGTTCATTCAGGCAGTTTTAATACTCATATATTATCGTTTGTATCTGAATTTTTCTGTTGCAATACACCAAACGGAATTTTAGATTTTTTCCCCTGAAATAGCACATATTTTTTGTCAAAATAAGCCTAAATGAAGGGAAACAATTTTCTGCTAGCAATCAGAACATTATTTTAAAAAATTATCTGCCAAAATTGTGTATCGTATGACTGTACACAGTCTCAAATATTTTCAAAGCGTTTGGTTAAAAATATTTGAATTATTTGCAATTGTTCGAAATAAATGAAAGATCATGGCCTTATTGACGCGGAAGTAACTCATACACATTACGAGTTCAGAATCTAGCTTCTTCTAAAGATGAATTCTCGAAAATTCCGGTTCTCTTCAGGTGTCTAAATGGGAATTGTCTCTGTAATGCTGTGATTTAATTACGTTCGACGGGATTATATTTTAAAGGATATATTAGAGGTGTATCAAACGGATAATCACTCAGTAGACATTCCCGGTTTGTGCCTTTGCTCGATTAGACTAATGTTACGTTTTGAAATTATTTGAGTAATAACTACGTATCTTTATCTCAGTATTATAAGTCATACAGTTTAACAATCCATTTAAAATGTATAATTTTTTACCAAGCAACCACAAAATAAAAATTTTTAATTGCCACAAAGTCACCCTCAGCTGTCATAAAGTAACTACGTTTTACGGTACTGCGTTACCGTTACAGCATTGAGCAAATTGCACTTATACATTACACTTAACCGATTCAGTACCGTTAATTGCTGTGAAGTACAGTTGTAACAATGAAAGGCTGTAATGAAAGATAGTTAAATATTAGCCTATGTAAGTAAAACAAAATAGGGAAATATTTTATAGAATGTACATAATTATTATATCGCCATTAAATTGTACTTGAGACACCTAGCGTATACGTGGACGTAATATCCCATACTTTGTATTTCAAGTGCGGCAGTCAAAAATAAAGAGACACTGCGATTTAAGCTGGCTCTTATGGTTGATTACTGCGTACGTGTGTTTCTTCTCTTACTATTTCAATATATGAAATAAAAGTTCTTACATAATATGACTTCTTTTAGCTCCTTTTTCTTCGCGGTATTATATCTTCTGCAGTTTTCCCCATTGATAAAAATTACGATATGTATGTATGTGTGTGTGGGTGTCGCTATGTGTAACAGTAAAATATTAGTGAATATAAATCACATTCATAGAATAAGACTATTTTATTGCTAAGTTTTCAGTCCCACTTAGGACAAGTTACCAGAGTACATGAGCTGATGTACTGCTTTAGGCGTTCGGTACATCCACGGTTTATAGATTCAAAATAATCTAAAGCAAAATTGGCGCGACAGTGACAGACAGATGCCTATTCGTTAAAATTTTTAGTATCTTATTCGGTATTTAAACAAGTACAGCTAACACGCAACTGGTTTTACGACGAGAATCCGTATTTTGTAATTCAAAATGATGCCGTAATTTTCTTTAAACACTCTCGTACTTCTCTTTGCATAAATATCGGGTACCATAGTGTTGTTGCAAGCAAACGTGCATGAAAAAAGTGCCGACACGTTTACGTTACGTCCTTTAACCAACTCCGAAGGAGAAAAAATGCGTTTGAAATGTGGCTCATAAAAAGAGAAAAATATATGATTTTATATGCGATTAAATATTTTATACGTTTCGTTTTTTATAGCTTGTGTAAATTAGTCTTTATTGCCTGCGCGAAAGATAAATTTAAATTCAATACTCACTTGTGCTGCTCTCTCGTATAGTGCAGTACACTTGCTTCCTACTACAGACGAATGCATTAGCGTCACACACATTTGATGGTATAACATTTAATATAAATTATAAATAAGAACGAAAATGAATTATAATTATTTATTTTTAAATAGTGAAGTAGTGTAAGAAAACACATTTAAGTAGCGAGAAAATATAACTTAGTGAGATTTAGGGAGGTTTTCACGACACTTCCTTGTACTATGCTGCCAAATCTATTGAGACACTGGTGAAGAGAAGAGTTGGATAAAACAATGTGATGACAGTCACGAGAGACAGCTGTCACTCTAGAAAGACAGACACAGATGGTCATCTTTATCAGAGGTGATGTTAAAGAACAGTTTCCCAGGATTAAGAGGTCGCAGAAGATTGTGTTCTGGTATTAGACTGCACGTGGACCGAGTGAGTGAGAGATTTTTATCAGCGCTTAACATCGAGGTCTTTAGCGCTGGTGAGGGATGATATGAGGTGAGTACGGAGCAGCACCGGAATTAAAGGGTGGGGGAAACGGGATATCTCCGAGAAAACCCGCCGACCAACGGCATCGTGCAGCACGATTTCCACATGCGAATATCTGGGGACCGATCCCACCGGGAATCGAACAAGGCGATCCGCTTTGTTGGGAGGCGAACGGTCTGACCATTCGGCCACCGCGGCTTCCTACGTGGACCGAGTTTAAACATTTGGAGACGACGGTGTGTTAGGCAAGAATGCCCTCGTTTTGTGTAAAATGCTTCAGCTATTTGCACAGCCACTTATTTTTTGTGAAAAGAAAGTTGCTCGCATTGTTTCAATGCTTTATGTGTAGGGCCACGATTTCATCACGAAAATATTTTTGCCCCACTTTGTTTCAGTGTCTCACGTGCACGTCATGGTTATTGGTAGCGTGTCTTTGTTCAGACACATTTCTCATTTGGACTGCACCAGTCATAATAGGAATATTTTGACACCGTACGTCTGTAATTTGCCAAGTCAAGTGAGAGTAAATTCATCCAATCACCGACGATGTAGCAGAGCTGCAGATGTGCACAGGACGCATTGAAACCAAATGTTGCAAATATCTTTTCGCCTTAAAATCATAGCTCAATTTACGTGTGTATCAGTAGTTTTGCTTCATGATATTTGGTTAGATGTTTTTAACTCTTATCGTCTTGGGATTCTAGCCGCAAATCACAGAAGTGCGGTGCAGGAATAACCTTAAGCTGATTCGCACAGTCAAATTAGTAATGCCAGAGCACAAATAACCATGAAGTAGAGCTGCAGGTGTGCACATAAAACCATGAAACAAGTTAGTGTAAAATTATTTCCACCCGAAATGAATGGCTCTACCTTTGATCTTAAACGTGACATCAGGATGACGACGTGTTCAAACACATTGCTTTGCTTAGGACTGCTAACGTTACCAAACATTCTGTAGACGTTTCACTTTCGACTAATATTTACGAAACATTCTTGTGTTTTGTATGGGGTATTGACAATTCTCCAGCGTTCTGTTCGCTTCTGCAATCTCGTCAGAGATTTTTTTGTAACTCTTATTAGTTCGAAGTAACTTCAGTACACTGAATGTTCTACTTTTACAACACTCCACAGAATGTAAGCTCTTTAATGGCATGATCTTAATTGTCATCATTGAAATTTCGATGACTTACTGCGTAACTGTTTTATAAACAAATTTGTGACATTTCACCCAGTTATGTTGCTTTGTGCATTTATAACTGGCATACGTCACAAAAAAATAAGGTATTACATTAAAGCCATACATAATTGTATAAGTTGTTCTAATCCGTGACAAATATTAATCGGTTAGTAGTTTCATTAAGATATGTATAGATACGAGAGGAAGTATATTTTTAAAAATGCCATATTCAACGAACAATTAGTCATCTATATTTGTTTACATCCTATACAATTCCTTACCCAAAGAATGTGTTGTTGTGGATATAACGGTAAAATTAGGCTTGCTTACCCTAACTTATCAGACTCATTTTGGCCATGTCTGAGAGTTTTGAAATCCGCTGCTAGAACTTTTGAGCGGACTATATGAATATATATGTGCGTTCATTAAATATGATTAACTTATTGGTTTGTTAAAATTATTAATAAAATATTCGGTTTTCTTTAAACGTAAAATTTGACACTTCGACTATACTTTTGAAAATTTACTAGTAAGTTTCTGACAAAGAGAATCATTTAATTTTTCAGTTAAGTGATTAATTTTTTGGATATTTACAGAACTAGTAGTGTCATACATTATAAAATGATAATTCCACCGTGTTTAACCAGGTGGTTTGTTGCTAGGGTTTACGAAAACACGACGAACCAAGAAAAATTAATACCAAAAGATTTTATAGAAACATAGTTATGAAAATAGGTACGATAATGTTAATATGAGGGATTACTTCTTAATAGACTAAAAACAATCTACGAAGAGACTTTGTAGTGAAAAGCCACTAATGGGCGCTGTGTGAGAATGTTGGTTCTTACATAAGACAAGATACAAAGATAGATACCAAAAACCGAAGCTAAACTATTTAATTACGCATCCTAAGCTACTATACTTGTTTAAATTTAAGTATGTTTCCAATAATAAAGTTAACGGAATGAACTGATGATGTAATCTAGAAACGTCGCTAAGTAATCTGCTCTTAGATTCAGCGACGTTTCTGAGTTATGGAAAAAACCTTTCATTTGGTTACTCGTGAAACGGAATCCAGGTCACAGAACTAGACACCAGACAAATGATGCCCTTCCACCACCCCTCCCCCTCTCCCACTCTTAAGCCATTTCGTGAAATGCAAGGACGGTATACATTTTATAACATATTTTTATTTCTTCCTTTTAGGATGACATCAGAAGCAAAGACCATTTCTTAGTGCTTAACTGTTGACTTGTGACCGGAATTCAATACTGCAGTCTCCAGTATGCTACCAACATAACTATGTCAGTGTCGACATACACCCAAAATAACATCCCGTTCTGATGTTACACATTTGAATTTAGGGAATTTACACCAGTTAAAGACCAACATCTTAAGGGCGCCGCTATCACGCACTTCGAATGCGTTGCAGTGTATTCTAAACCCTTTTATTACGATACTATTTAACATGTTCCCATGGTGCCAACGTACGAAAAGAAAATGCACTTTGGACACGGACGGAGTGTCCATCTTAAGATACCATGCTCATAAAAAAAAATTTTCTAAGCCCTCCAACACAGAAAAAAAAAACTGTATTTTCAGAATTCTATATTACAAACTGTGCAAACTGGATGTGTACGAAACTCAAATAGAAACGTACACTGAACCATGCCACAGAAATTCCACCAATGAAATAATGTGGTTACCGCTTAAGGACGTTGGACCCGTAAAAACTCGTTATTTAGTACAGCATGTGCGTAAAGTCATAGTGCACGGCTGATCCGCTGCTACGCAAATTGTGGTGTTGGGGCATCGCGTGTGTGCGCACCCACATAATGCTACAGAAACTTGGAGAGTTTTCCTTTTATTCCGTGCAGGTTTCACATTTCTATCCTATTTTGTTGCTTTCCTGTGACTGGTTAAAAATGGACCATGACTCTACTGACAGCCTGTATTTGTGCCAAACACTGCTCAACTATTACACAACTGATAACATGTAATTTCCAAAAATGAAAAAAAAAATTGTCCCTATAGATTTAGCATTATCACACATCAAAGTCTTAAAGCGGCCATTGCGATGTAGCTAAAATAACTCAGATGAATACATTTGCAAAAACAAGATAGTTTGTATTGATAAGTGCTATACGCTACTCCAAAACACTTTTGGGATTACAAAGAAATATTTTTTTGTATTTTACATAATTTGATGAAAATTAGTGAATTTTTGTATAAGTTTGAGTTATGGCTGCTGTTGAAATTTTCAAAACCAACTTTTGTTAAACGTGTCATGTCAACACAAGCAATGCAGTCCAGATTACCTTCCGTCAAGTGACCCACCTGGCGGTGAAACTAGGAAGTAAAGTACATTGGAAAGAACCAATTCATTGGGTATTTGGGACATTTTCTGTACGAAGTGTTATTTACGATGACATTTAACGAGATGTAAGGAATTGAGCTCTACTATGGTAACTAAGCGTTTCCGGACACATGTCGATATAACAAAAATTTATTTCTTTGTGTGAGTGAAATGTTTCCTGAAAGTTTGGCCGTACCTTTTTGTAACATCCTGTATTAATTTTGGGGTCCAATGCCCTTAAAATCCCATAGTAAAATCTATAGGCTAATTCAACGCTTTGTTCGTTGTGGCGATGCGGCATTTCATGCGCGCTTCAAGGTCGCCCTTAAAGCTCCGTCACTTCTGAGTCTCTAGCATTCAGGTGGGCGGCCCGTATTTGAAGTCAGCAAGTTAACGTATCACTTTGCTCCGGCTGGCGAACGGTAGGAAGAGTCTCGGCTGACAGATGAAAAAAATAATTCGATAGCTAAAAGTGAACGAGCGTCAGCGATTTCTGCGTAGGAACAGTGAGCATGTTTTTTTATGTGCAGAATAAAGTTACCGTTTGGAAGTAAAAAAGGTGTGTCGACCTTCGGGCCATAATTGCGGCATATGGAAATTATTAAGAGAACGTTGCATACTAATGCAACGGTATCCTAATAGGCCTACATACCCTCCGATAATCTTTACAAGTATGTTTTCTTGTGCTTCGAAAACGGTAACATGGTTATGAAAATAGATATGATAATGTTAGTATGAGGGGTTAGTTCCTAATTAATTTGTTAATTAGCGGCCTAGACGGCCGCGTGGTCAGACCACTCGCCTTCCACCAAGTCGAATCGTGTTCGATCACCGACAAGATTTGTTCCGGATTTTTCGCATGTAGGAAACGTGACGGACGTTGCCGTTGGCCAGTGGGTTTTCTCGGGCTACTCCTTCCTCCAGCACTGGGTTCCGCCACTACTCCATCTGTAGGATCTCATTTCATGTTATCTCTCATTCCTATCCGGTTTGTAAAACTATGACTGAAACTATGCAATGGGAATCCTTGTAACGATGCGCGATTTCCTGGGCCAAATCGCAATGTTTAAATGTATAATTTACGTGTAAACATTTTGGTGCAGAATCTAGAAAAATATCTATGGGTGTCTTTAATAATGCACAATCGAATGCTAGTGTCACAACTGAATGCCTCACAGATGCAATAAACTATCAGCGAAAATATTGCAGGCCAGATAAACTACTTTCGCCTGTAGGCCTTGTTGAAGCGTGACACGCGTACTCTGTCGCCCTTACCACATCCGCCTTATCCAGGCATCGAACCCACAAATTACATCCAGCCAGACGGCTTCTTTAACTGCTGACTAATGCAAATGTAACCACCTTAATAAAAAATGTGTGTTCTGCTTCCTCAGAACCATTTCAGTCTAGGGCATAATGCGTATTTAGAATTCAGAGTTTCATTTAATCTATAAAGTGGAGGTTCTACAATTCAGATAATAGTATGAAAATATCACAGTAAAGTTTTTTAACATATATGCTTTAAAAAAAGTTTTTCGGACACCAATTGTAACAAGAAGACATGTAATACACTAAACCCATAACATTTGTGATATTTTTATTCATCTGAACTCTAAACTGTTCATTTCAAAACACAATTATTCAATGTATATAGGGGCCTACGTATTTAAATAGACAGGCTATTCGGCCGAACATGTGTATAGGCGCTATTTCTGATCCAATAAGAACATATTTTCACTTAGTAAAACCAACCGGTTTCTCACATTAAGAGTTGTATAATATTCTGCGATCGTCACCGCTGAAATTCTTACACGCAGTCTCGTAATTATTCTAGTTATGTGAAAAAAGTTACATACGGAAACCGATCTATATACAATTGCGAAATATCATCAGTTTTGTGTGCATATGTATGTGTGTATATTATATATATACATATATATATATATATATGTGTGTGTGTGTGTGTGTTCACAGGATGTTGGGTTATCCATGCACTGCGCACGCGTTGTGAATTCCTGTCTTGTTGGAACAGTGGTTTTTAATAGTTTTATATGGGCTGCGGAGTTTATTTAGTTCACAGTTTATATGTTGAAAGTCTACGTTTCTTCTCCAGCAGAAGTATGACTCAGAAACCTGAAATTCAGCTCAGTTTATTTACAATGAGAATATTTAACTCATTTGAACAAGCGACAATTTTCAGAAGGTATCAAAATTTCCATAATTTCACCAATCCCTTACAATAAAAGTAAGTAACATTAAAATGCATATTGTTCGTATCCGTAAGGCGTACGAATGGTTTAGATCGATAAAACTTATAGTATTATGGCAGCTCAGAATTCATAGTAACTCCCAGAGTTCTTTGTTATGAAAATATCATAGAATAAAACGCTCTCAAAAACGCAAGACAAATATAACTGTTCTCAAGATTACACATATAAACAATTGCTTTCAAGAATATTAATTAAAATGACGTGCAGTTTTAAAGAACATTTATAAATATATCTTCATGGTAGAGCAAATAAGCTACTGCTAATAAAAAGCAAATAATAAACAGCCGTGCGATCAGTAACGTTCTAAACAATCCTTAATAGTTTAAAAATATTTCATCCCCTTGTTCATTTCATTTCGTGCTGATAACAACAGAAATAGATATAACAAGTCTGTCTAAGTAGGAAGATAAATCAGCGTATTGTAATTACCTGTACAGAACATTTAAGAAATCAATTTACAGTCTATTCTTTCACGGCCTGCTGTAACAGTGAGAAGCAGGTAATGGGCAAATGATCGTTGCTTGAGTGTACACAGGACATTGGATTCTAACATGTAGGTCATTGAACTCGCATTTTTTCTTTCTGTAACTGTACCAATTAACGAAATGTTTCCAGTCCCCAGTTATTTCTAACATTTTTTTTTTGGTAAACGTTTGTTCATGTGTTAACGAACATGTACAAAGTAATACGTGTACAACAAAGGCCCCGCCCGAGTAGTTTTAAAATGATTTTGAAAATATAAAAAAAAAAAACATAATTTTTATATTGAGTAGTTCCTACTTTTTTTGTCCCAAATATGCCGTGCAGTGGCGTATAGTGGTCCTGTTCCAAGGCATGCGGTACTAAGCAGTGACTATACAGGACCCTGAGTTGTCTATGTCTATGGACCGTTATCCATGTAGGAGCAAGTACACTCTTCTTCCAATAGCGTACAAGATGAAAGTAACGTATTGTCCAGTAATACACCTCGGTATTCAAAACACATGTTTATTGGATATGACAGACAGGCACACTGAGTCCACGTGATCAGAGTGTAAAGTCAGAGCATATATAGCGTACCTTGGAACACGACCACGATACGCCACTAATGTCATAATTTGTACATATTTTTTGATAGCAATAAACCTTATAGTTTTTTTTTTTTTTTTTTTTTTTTTTTTTTTTTTTTTTTTTTTTTTTTTTTTTTTTTTTTTTTTTTTTTTTTTTTTTTTTTTTTTTTTTTTTTTTTTTTTTTTTTTTTTTTTTTTCAGATTTTTACTCACCAACTAGAACCAATTTTTGTTACGAAAAGAGCCAAATCAAGAAAAAAAATTGGCAAACGAACGATGTATTATTTGGCAAAGTGCCTCACATGATAGTGCATCGTATGACTGCTGTCAGTCTTGAATCTTAAAGCATTCCGTTTATTTTTTTGCATCAGTGAATAGGGACAGGAAAAATTCGCATGCTAGAATATATCAGCCTACGAACACTCAAGCTCTGTCGATTCGTTTATTGCCTGCTGTTCCAATGAATAACAACTAACAGTCAAATGGTCGGTGCTTGAATATGTTACATAGTTGATTATAACCTGCAGGTCATTGAATTCGTGAATTTTTCCTGTCTCTACCAATGAGAATAAAACTACGTAGCATGTCCTTAGACCCAATTCATGATCCGTGGAGCTACAGCGCAGGATGACGATGTACACATAATTCACAACAGCCAACGTGTTTCGTTTAGGTTGCCTGATTTGCTGACGTCGCCGCAAGTTTGCTTTAGGAATGGCTGGCAACAGTCAACTCCGAGACATATCAACTAGATGTTCACTCACTCCGAAAAAAAAAAAAAAAAAAAAAAGGAATTCGCATATAATTGTTCAATTAAATAAGGATAACGCTCACTTTTTGTTTCCGGTACTATAAAGACAGTTTCTACAACAGAAATTGTTTCTCGTTCAGAATACAATATCACCTCTCACCTGTTGTAGGAACAAATCTAAACGTAGCAGCAACCAAACCTATATTTGTTTTAAGACCATGATACTCCATTTACACTATTTTTGTGATACGTATTTGTTTAAGTCTAAATAAGACTATGTACACATACAAACATACATAAAAATTGTTAAACCATCTAAGAGTTTTGCTCAAATATTTTTATAATGTATTGCCATTTTTAAGCCAAATATCATACGAATTGGCAAGTTTGTTTAACAACGAAATTTTTATAAAAAAATTAATTTAAACCACGCTAATTATTTCTTGATACTTGACAACATATAAAAACTATTTTAAAAATAATTATGATAACCACTTTTATTTAGGCTAATAATAATAATAATAATAATTCTAATAAAATATGTATAAATGAGGTTCATAGCATTAAGTTGATTCTTCGTCCGTGTCCAATTTCCACTTTTGACGCGTGAGAACAGCGTAGCGATAAGAGCCAGTGTCCCACGCTTGACGAGAAGCATATCGCCTCTATTCGCAGCGCGACAAACTGGCGTGCAAGGTATTCGTTGTAGTCTTTTTTCTACGGATCTTAAAGCGGTGACAAAAACATTTCATTTTTGAATTGTATAAAGTAAAGACCAATGCATGCCTCTCGCTTTGCACAGAAGTCTAAAAAAAACACGTTTTTAGCCATTTTGAGAAGCACGAATGTCATATTTCTAACAAGCATGCTGCATTTTTGGAAAAATAAAAGCATAGTTTCAAGTGTGTGTTCTTTTCGTAGGTAAACATAATGTGAATAAGTTAAGCGGTTTCGCGTAAAACATAATACGCATGACACGCTGCAACGCCGTCTTAAGGACGCCGCCTAGCTGCACATTAGAGGTTCCATAACGACGGAGTTATAAGGGCGACTTTGAAGCGCGTACAAAATGCAGTATCCCACAATGAGCCAAGTGCTG